>CAUYQU010028022.1:0-113931 GCA_963574635.1 Cheracebus regulus
AACAAGGATATCCAGGACTTGAACTCAGACCTGGAACAACTAGACTTAACAAATATTTACAGAACTCTCCTCCCCAAATCCACAAAAACATTTTTCTCAGTATCACATTATACCTATTTTAAAAGTGACCACATAATTGGAAGTAAGTCACTCCCCAGCAATTGCATAGCATTTCACAGGTTTAAATAAAATATTGGTTGGCTACTTATTTGTTATTTTCATCCCCTATTCCTTCCCGTCTCCATTGTTAAGCACAATTATTGGCATAAAAGAGGTTTTTAATACCCATTTTTAGACTGTATTCTAGCCTGGGCAATAAAACAAGAATCCCATTCTCTCTCCCTCTTTCTTGTCCTCTTTCTTTCTCCTTTTCTCTCTTAAAACAAAACAGAACAAAACAAAACAAAAAAAACCGGGATTTCACTCATGATTTGGCTCTCTGTCTATTATTGGTGTATAGCAATGCTTGTGATTTTCACATTGATTTTTTTATCCTGAGACTCTGCTGAAGTTGCTTATCAGCTTAAGAAAATTTTGGGCTGAGACAATGGGGTCTTCTAAATATACAATCCTGTCGTCTGCAAATAGAGACAATTTGACTTCCTCTTTTCCTAATTGAATACCCTTCATTTCTTTTTCTTGCCTAAATGCCCTGGCTAGAACTTCCAATACTATGTTGAATAGGAGTGGTGAGAAAGGGCATCCTTGTCTTGTGCGGGACTTCAAAGGGAATGCTTTCAGTTTTTCTCCATTCAGTATGATATTGGCTGTGGGTTTGTCATAAATAGCTCTTATTATTTTGAGATATGTTCCATCAATACCTAGTTTATTGAAAATTTTTAGCATAAAAGGCTGTTGAATTTTGTCAAAGGCCTTCTCTGCATCAATCATGGTTTTTGTCTTTTGTTCTGTTTGTGTGATGGATCACGTTTATTGATTTGCGAATGTTGAACCAGTGTTTCATCCCAGGGATGAAGCTGACTTAATTGTGATGGATAAGATTTTTGATTTGCTGTTGGATTCAGTTTGCCAGTATTTTATGGAGGTTTTTTTTCCGCATCAATGTTCATCAGGAATATTGGCCTGAAATTTTCTTTTTTAGTTGTGTCTCTACCAGTTTTGGTATCAGGATGATGTTGGCCTCATAAAGTGAGTTAGGGAGGATTCCCTCTTTTTCTATTGTTTTCAATAGTTTAAGAAGGAATGGTACCAGTTCCCTTTTTACCTCTGATAGAATTCAGCTGTGTTGCTGCCTCAATTTCAGACCTTGTTATTGGTCTATTCAGGGATTTGACTTCTTCCTGGTTTAGACTTGGAAGGGTGTAAGTGTCCAGGAATTTACTCATTTCTTCTAGATTTTCTGGCTTATCTGCATGGAAGTGTTTATAGTATTCTCTGATGGTAGTTTGTATTTCTGCAGGATCAGTGGTGATATCCCCTTTATTATTTTTTATTGCATCTATTTGATTCTTCTCTCTTTTATTCTCTCTTAGTCTGGTTAGCAGTCTATCTATTTTGTTGAGATTTTCAAAAAACCAGCTCCCGGAGTCATTGATTTTTTTTTTTAAGGTTTTTTTATTTGTGTGTGTGTGTCTTTATCTCCTTCAATTCTGCTCTGATCTTAGTTATTTCCTGTCTTCTGTTAGCTTTTAATTTGTTTGTTCTTGCTCCTCTAGTTCTTTTAATTGTGACATTAGAGTGTTGATTTTAGATCTTTCCTGCTTTCTCTGATGGACATTTAGTGCAATAAATTTCCCTCTACACACTGCTTTAAATGTGTCCCAAAGATTCTGGTACATTGTGTCTTCATTTTCTTGATATTGAAAATTTGTATCTTCTTTCTTTTTTGTATATTTATCAATCTAATGAACTTTTTCAAAGAAACAACTTTTTTTTTTTCAGTATGTTCTGTATTGTTTTTCTGATGTCTCTTTCACTGATTTTTGTTCCTTATTATTTCCTTCTACTTGCTTTGGGTTTAATTTCATGTTAATGTTCTAGTTTACTACAATGCAACCTTATTTTTCTTTTTTAATTAATGCAATATTATAATTTTTTCTTTTAAGCACTGATTTTACTGCATCTTGTGCATTTTTATAGGTTGTGTTTTCATTTTAATTTACACCAAAGTCACCAAAGTATTTTCAAATTACAATTTTTTTTTTGTTTTTTCTTTGAGACAGAGTCTTGCTCAGTCACCCAGGCTGGAGTGCAATTGTGAGATCTCAGCTAACTACAACCTCCATCTCCTGGGTTCAAGCAATTCTCCTGCCTCAGCCTCCCAGTAGCTGGGGTTACAAGTGCCTGCCACCACACCTGGCTATTTTTTTTGAATTTTTAGTAGAGATGGGGTTTTACCATGTTGGCCAGGCTGGTCTCGAACCATTGATCTCAAATGATTCGCCTACCGCAGCCTCCCAAAGTGCTGGGATTACAGGTGTGAGCCATCGCACCTGGCCAAAGTACAATTCTTATAATTTCTTTTTTGGCCCCTGAGTTATTTAGAAATATTTGGGAATTTTTAAAGGCATCTTTTTGTTTTTGATTTCTAGCAACTCCATTGTGATCTGAAACATGTTTTATATATTCTAAATCCTTTCATGTTTGTTGAGATTTATCTTATGATCCTGAATATCTTGGTGAATGTTTGCACTATAAAGAATATGTATTCTGCTGTTGTTAGATTTAGAGTTCTGTAGGTGTCAGAAATTTGCTCAAGTTGCTTGAAACTGTTATTCAAGTCACATATCTTCTTACTGATATTCCATTACTTGTTTTAAAAATTACCAGTAGAGGAGTGTTGATATCTTCAACCATAATCGTAGGTTTGTCTATTTTCCCTCTTTGTCTGTCCTTGCTTCACATAGTTTGAAGCTTTATTATTAAGGATATAAATTTAGAATTATTATTTGTTTCTTGATTAAATGACCCCCTTGTCAATGTGTAATAATCCTCTTTATCCCTGATAATATTCCCCATTTTGAAATTAACTTTTTTTCATACTAGAATAACCACTCCAGTTTTCTTTTGATTGGTATTTGCATAGTTTATCTTTTTGCCATTCCTTTGTAAATATATGTTTGTTTTGGTTATGAAAATGAGTTTCTGTATGTATAATTAGGTCTTTTTAAAATCCAATTTGACAGTCTCTGCCTTTTAATTAGGCTGTTTAAACTATTTATAAATATAAATATAAATATGATGTAATTGATGTGATTGAGTTTAGATCTACTGTTTTGCTGTTTGTTTTCTATTTGACTCATTGGTTATTTCCCTCGTTTTCATCTTTGTCTGCCTTCCACTGTATGAATTGAGGATTTTTATTATTTTCTTTCATCTGTATTGTTGGATATTATGCATGTTTTTTGTTTTACCTTTTATTACTTACTTTAGGATTCACAATATACATTCACATTTTATTTTATTTTATTATTTTTTAAGACAGCATCTCACTTTGTCACCTGGCTGGAGTGCAATGGCATGATCTTGGCTCATTGCAACCTCTGCCTCCTGGGTTCAACCGATTCTTCTGCCTCAGTCTTCTGAGGAGCTGGGATTACAGGTGCCCACCATGATGCCCGGCTTGTTTTTGTATTTTTAGTAGAGGCAAGGTTTCACCATGTTGATCAGGCTGTTCTCGAACTCCTGACCTTGTGATCCACTGCCTCAGCCTCCCAAAGTGCTGGGATTACAGGCGCAAGCCACCTCACCTGGCCACACTCAACTTTTTAATAGTCTACTTTAAAATAAAATTATATCACTTCACATATAGTATAAAAACCTTACAATATAATTCCGTTTACTTTTTCCTATTCTATGTGTTACTATGATCATGTATTTTACCCTGTGTTTGATATATGTGTGCAATGTTGATATAATAAGCTGATTATTACATTATACAGTTATATTTTAAAGGCATTCAAAATAAAATAATATCATTTACATGTACTCATTTGCTTTTGTTTTTGTGACATTTTCCTTTTCCTACTCCTTTGTTTTTCTTTCTGTTAAATTGTATAGCCACATGTGTGTCTAGTATCATTTTTCATTTTTTTAAAGTCACTTAACATTTCTCATAGTATGAGTTCTGCTGGCATTGAATTCTTTCAGATTTTGCTTATCTGGGGGAAAACAATTGTTTTGTCTTCATTTTTGAAGGCTATTTTTACCATGTGTATAATTCTGTTTTCTTTCCTCTCTTCTTTCAGTACTTTAAAGATGCCATCCTTTTTTTCTGACTTTCATAGTTGTAAACAAGAAGTCAGTTACCATTCTTTTTGTTCCTTTGAAAAATTTTTTTCTGTTTGCATTTAAGATTTTCCCTCTTTTTTTTTTATTTATTAGTTTGGTTATTATGTACCTAGGTGCATTTTTTAACAAGTGTATTTGTATGCTTGAATTTTTCAGAGTTTTTTTTGGACCTATAGTCTGTTGTCTTTCATTAATATTTGAAGATTCTTGATGATTACCTCTTCAAATACTTCTTTTGGCTTGTTTTCTTTCTCTTCTCCTTCTGGAATTCCAGTGCTATTTTTTTTTATGTCACTTGATGTTCTACAGCCTTTAGATGCTCTGTCCTGTGGGTGTTTTCCTTTTCTTTTTTCTTGGTTATTTTCTATTGACGTATCTTAGATTTTACTAATTCTTTCTTTTACTTTTTTCAGCCTTCTGATAAGCTCATCTAAAGGATTCTTCATATTTGATGTTACATTTTTCATTTCTAGTACTGCAATTAGACTCCCCTTTGTGGTTTCCATCTTTCTTTTGAAATTTCCACATGCTTATCCCTGTCGTATGCCTTTTCCACTAGATCCTTTAATAATAACTATTTTAAAGTCTCTTCTAATATCTATGCCATCTCCTGTTCTGACTCTGTTGGCTTCTTTAAGATTTGACCATGGATAGTTTTAGAGAGTATTTTTTCTTGCTTTTTTAGTGAATCTTGTGAAATTTTCCAGGCAGTTTGTATGATAGAATAGTAGAGTTGAGACAGACAGTATTTATTCCTAGAAATGGGCATGCTGCTTCTGTTTTCAGGTAATTAGTGTTAAGTCAATGAAATCAGGAGTTGAACTGGGTCTGAGTTTTGTTGTTGTTTTTTTACCCCTACTGCAACACACACTTTAAATGACTCCAGTCCTGCATTGCTGCCACCTTGTGCTTAATGTAAGGCCTACAGTACCTGGGGTTTTTCTCAATGTTCCTGTTCCACCCAGCTTTCAGCAGGTTCAACGTTCTACACCATAGAAGATTCCTCTCTCTGTGTTCCTTTTCTTCCCATAGATAGATTGCTGTTGTTTACAGCTCAGTGCAAGCCTCATGGTGACAGGAGAGGGGAATCTTGGTTCTCCTGTGCTAGCCTCAGTCTTAATCAGGTCCTGTATTTTAGAACCTCAGGGATAGAGTTTTCTTAGCAAGCCTGTCCCTCCCCCAGTGGGAACAGACCTCTGCTTTATCAGTGTAGGATTCTTGGCTCGTGTGTTTCTTGAAGCTTCCCAGCAGCCAGTGGTTTCCACCTACTGTCAAGGTAGATTGAAGGAGCACCTTTTCTATCCCACACCCAGTGGCACCTGGCATTTGTCTGAGACTGTGAGGTCAGAGGAATGCCAGGGTGGAAGAGCTTCTCACATGTCTTTCACTCTATCTTTCTCCTGGGCACCTACTAGAGGTCTATATAAAAGAGATGGTTAGTGGATGTGGGCTTTCCTTGTGTTTGGGGTTCCTAGGGATGTTAAATTGTCATGTAAACCTACAGTTAACCTTTAGGAATTTATTAAACTTTCAGTTGTTTCTTTATTACCAGATTTTATAGTTGCTACCTTTTGTCTTACGTTCTGCAGAAGGCAAATGGTTTCTATGTTCCCATCTTGCTCTCAGAGAGGTTCACTACTCTTTAGAACTCAGTTCACCTGATTGCCTTTCAGTTGCAACTCTATGCTGACCTTAGAAAGTTATTATTTTTAGATTATCCCGCTGGTTTTATTGTTGTTAGAATGGGAATGCTGTTCCTCTGTGACTTTCCACATCTTAAGTGGAAGTGGAATGCTATATCCGTATTAAACTGTGTATTATACTTCTCAAATCTTCTTTGACTTCTAAAAGGAAAAAAAAAATGAGTGCTTTCATATGATTTATTCAGTTTCAACTAATTGTATACAAGTTGCTTAAATTTTTTTTTATAAATCACTTTGAGAATATAAAGAATGATAGAGAAAATCCACTCCAGAAAAATGGATATTTGTTCATACATACACAATTTTTACTATAATTTAAAGTGATTCCATTTCCAGAAGAAGGGTCTTGGTAAATACAAAAAGGAAAGAGCCTGTTGTCATCATGCTGGCTGATTCATTCAAATATTAGATAATTTTTGCTTTTTTTGTCCTGGTTCACTTATTTCTTGTTACCATGATTCCTGGTTACTTTGTTAAGAGGGCTGAAAAAGCCTTGAAACAGTGTAGTGCAGCAGAATACACTGGAAAGTGTCCTTGAGCTTGGAAACAGGAAAACTTGGGTTTAATCTTGGGTCTTTCACCAGCTAATCGTTGGCCTTGGGATAAAGCTCTTAATCTTGCTATTTTTCAACTTTATAAAATGGGGACATTGAGGGAGCAGAATCTTCAAGCATACAGGAGAAAAGAATTGGGTCGAACCAAGCATATATGATTTATTTGTTATTTATTTGGCCTTATCATTGTAATTGAAAGGCTACTAAGGCAACAGTTATAAGACCACTCACAGAATGGCTCTATTCTGATCACACACACACACACACACACACACACACACACACACACACACACAGAGAGAGAGAGAGAGAGAGAGAGTATTGAGACAGTGTCTCGCTTTGTCTCCTAGGCTGGACTGCAGTGGCACCATCTTGGCTCATTCCAACCTCTGCCTCTCAGGTTCAAGTGATTCTCATGCCTCAGCCTCCCAAGTAGCTGGGACTACAGGTGCCCGCCACCACACCCGACTAATTTTGGAATTTTTAGTAGAGATGGGGTTTCACCGTATCGGCCAGACTGGTCTTGAATTCCCTACCTTGTGATCCACCAGCCTCAGCCTCCCAAGGTGTTGGGATTACAGGAGTGAGCCACCGTGCCTAGCCATGGAATCTAGAGTTTTTATAGCATGTTGGATAAGGAGAAACAGCTTTGATATTACTTAGCTTAGTTTGAATCTTGGCTCTACTAACTGTGTGAACTAGGGAAAACTACTAAGCAACTTGTCTTAATTTTTCTGTCTATACACTGAGGATAGTAATAATACCCTCCCCACCCATTGAGTTCTGTGAGGATGAAAAGAGATAATGGATGTAAATTAGTACCATAATGCTGAGCTCATAGTAAATGCTCAATATACTGAAACTATCTTTTTCACTTTAAATTTTATCATATGTGTTGTTTCACATTTCTATGTCATCTTTATAATTGTCCTTTTTATGTATGGACAGTAGTCTGTAATGCAAATACAGATTACTGTGACTTATATTTTGTTTGACAGGCTAGTTCCAGTTTTTGGCCATTCAAGATAATACTCTTATAAATGTCTTCTTTCATATAATATGTCTTTTGCTTCAGTTACTTTTTCCTTTAGAAAAACCCTTGGAGGAGTATTCTGGGTAAAGGGAATGAACCTCAACATGGGTCTTGCTGCATATCCAAGCATGTATCTTGGAGTCACAGTAGAGAGTGGAGAAAGGTATTATCCTCTACTGCTGATTCTCACGCGGACCAGGAGATATTCATTGTATGTTATATTCCTCTGAAAGAGGCAGCTTCATTTTGTCTGTTCCTCTGTTGGGTGAGCTGTCCTAGCCTTTCCTTCTTATTCCTAATGGCTCATGACTCACACCTATCACCCCTTTCAGCGGTTCTGAAAAAACTGCAAATTTCATTTTCATGTCAGCTGCTTCTGCTTGGGAGCCCCTGAAGAAGGAAAGCCTCCTGGTGTGGGCAGTGGGATGCCTGTTCTGCAGCTCTCTCCTTATTTGGCTCAGCTGGAAGTGCACATTATCTAGGAGAGATGGGTTTGGAGCTACTTCGAAGTTTTCCAGCTAGTGAGAGAAGCAGGCTTCAGCGTCCCCTGCCCAAGGGATCTTGTTTCTCAAGCAGATGCCATTGCTTGAGGGTAAAACTTAGGGAAGACAGGCTTTTCTTTTCCAATGGTCCTAGTCCCCAGTGGCTGCTTCCACCACAAGACCTGTCCATTCCCCTCCCCTGCCATCTCCTCTCAGGGGCTTGCTCTCCTAGCCATCTCACTCTATGTGTTTGTTTCTAGGGCTGCCACAACAAAATACCACAGATGGCATGGCTCAAATAACAGAAACTTACCTTCTTACAGTTTTACAGACTGGGAGTCCAAGATGAAGGTGTAGGCAAGTCTTTTTTCTTCTGGGGCCTCTCTCCTTGGCTTGCAGATGGCCACCTTGCTGTGTCCTCACAAGACCTTTGCTCTGTGTGCCCATTCTTGATTTTTCTCATAAGGACAGCAGTCATATTGAATTAAGACCCAATTGTTATGACTTTACTTAACCTGAATTAACTCATTAAAGGTCCTGTCTCCAAATACATTCACATTGTGGATTAGGGATATGAATTTTGTGGGACACAATGTAGTCCATAGTATTATTTCACTGTTGTCTAGATTAGACAACACACACATATATATACACAGAAATACATGGTTTCACACTAGGCAGAAGAAGCCAGTTTTGCAGTAGAATTTTGCCAGATATATCCAGATAGGACAGGAAAGCTGCCAAGTCTAAGGGAGTCAGATGTTTGGCAGGAGGTCACACAGTGAGCTGAGGGCCTTGCCTGATGCTCCCTCTGAGCATGGCCTTGGCCTACAGGCATTGATCATATTGCAGTAATACTGAGCTCATCCATTGGATGTGCAACTCAGTTCTAAATTGACAATATTTATGGTAGGCAATACTTATTTATTAGGTTGGTGCATAAGTAACTGTGGCCACTGAAAGTAATGGCGAAAACTGCAATAACTTTTGCACCAATCTAATAATCATTTTTTTTTTTTTTTGAGACAGTCTTGTTCTGTCACCCAGGCTGGAGTGCAGTGGCACAATCTTAGCTTACTACAACCTCTGCCTCCTGGGTCCAAGCAGTTCTCGTGCCTTAGCATCCTGAGTGCCCGCCACCACAGCTGGCTAATTTTTTTGTATTTTTTAGTAGAGATTGGGTTTCACAGTGTTGTCCAGGCTGGTCTCAAACTCCTGAGCTCAGGTACTTTACCCACCTCAGCCTTCCAAAGTGCCAGGATTACAGGTGTGAGCCTCCGTGCCCGGCCGAGGGTAGGCAATATTTAAATTCATAGATGCTGTGAGTTCACTCCTGCATTATCCAATGTACAGCCATTAATTTGAGTTTCTGCATGGCCACTCTCTGTTGCCAAGCCTGGAGAGCCTCAGAGGCCACAGCAAAGGTTTTTGACCCACGTCCTCTGAAATTTAATGGCCTCAGATTACCAATTTTTCCTTGGTTCTTCTCTTTTTATCTCAAATCCTTTTGATATTTCAAGTCTTTTAGTCCTACCCACCACCTGGCATGGGTTGAGAGCTGGCTTTCCACCTCTGTCCCCTCTCAGATTCCTCCTTATCAGGACAATTTAAAGTGCTCCTTCCCTCCTAGACCAAGTACACCTGTCGCACACCTGCCTTTTCTCATGGGCTTCTCCCTTGTAATTTCCACGTTTATTTCCTTAGGAGCCAGGTGGTGTGGGTGCGGAAAGAGATTTAGAGATCAGAGAAAGAGAGCTTTGAAGGAGGTGTGTCCTTTATCTGAAAGGCTGAATCAACAGGCTTTGAATTCACCTGAGAAAAAAGAGTGATGGGAGGGAAAGTTCTTATTATTGAGAGAGTAATATGTTCAAGCAATACACTCAGTGAAAAATAAGCATTCTATTCAAAGAAATCACAAGCTCATGAATGGTGCAGAAAGCCACTTTGATTTACCTGCCTTAATGATCTCTCTTCAGTTTGTGTCAAAATCATAATGTAGTATTATTTTAGGAAAGCCACATTTGTAGATGAATACAGTGTCTGCATCTCTAAGGGGCCCTGAAATATTCCAAATAAATATTTTTTTCAGTTGTAAAAACAAGTCATGGTAAAGTCAAGAGACAACATGTGAGCTCTGTAGCTCCTCTGGGGGTGGAAACAGTGGCATCATTGATGCCCTTGTGTTCCTCGTTCATGATGTCTCCTTTACCTGGGCTTTTTCTGTTGAAGCCTGAACAATGATAAACCAGTTTCTGAGAGAGGACCCAGGTGTACCTTGCCTTGATTTAATATCAATAGACACTTTGGGAGCCAATGCAAGCGGATCACTTGAGGTCAGGAGTTTGAGACCAGCGTGGCCAACATGGTGAAACTCCGTCTCTACTAAAAATACAAAAATTAGCCAGGTGTGGTAGCACATGCTTGTAATCCCAGCTACTCAGGAGGCTGAGGCAGGAGAATTACTTGAACATGGTAGGTCAAGGTTGCAGTGAGCTGAGATCATACCATTGCACTATAGCTTGGGTGACAGACTGAGACTTCATCTTGAAAAATAAAATAAAATAAAAGATCAAGGGAGGTTCTTGGGCACTCAGAAATGGAAAGAGAGAGACACAGGGGCTTTTCCAAGCCACACACTCTTCTATGCAAGGCAGCAGCTTTCTTCTGCACACCTCCAATCCCTCTTGTAATGTTGCCAGGAAGAGTATTTCAGTTAGCATAGTGCTGACTTCACCCACGGGCAAATAACATACATGCTTAAGGTGTCAGCAAGACAAAGACATCCCAATGAGGAATTCATTTTCTTTTATTTTAATGTCAATGTCTATGTTTATACACACATATATGAGATGAGGAGGTAGGTACCAAATATATATAGAGATCTTAAAATGAGACCATTTGCACATGAATATCTGGATCTTTTCCTGTATCTACATTTATATCTATCTACATACATGTATATACTGGAATGACGTGGGATAGGAGTCGGGGCCTCAGAGTTTTAATGTGTCCCTGAGGAGACTGGTACTTTGATTACTGTAAACCCTGGAATGGGCACCATGACCACCTACAGCATTCTTTTCCCTGGAATTACTGAATAAGGAGGGGAAAATAAATCTTTCTGGGGGAAGCTTGGCCTTTTCTAGATGTCCTGGGTGTCTCAGGGTGGTGTGACAAGCAGCTGCTGCCACTCACAGTGTGGGAGATGTGCCTGTCTTGTGACACTGGTCAACCAAACACCCTCAATTTGGGTCCAGCTGGGTGCCAGTGTGACAGTAAGCATGGTGAGTTTGGAGTCACTCTGTGGATTTTCATGGTTTTTTAATTTCTAGGCAATTTGCTAATTTCTAACAATTCCAGAAATAAATTCACTCTCTACTCATCGGGAAAATATATAGGATGTGAACTGGGAGCCAGGGAGTCGTGCGTTGAAGTGTCAGCTCTTGCACTGGTCAGCTGTGTGATCTTGAGAGTTACTTAATCTCTGGGATTTAGCTTCCTTGTCTGAAAAATAAAGCATAACATGGCCCCCTTGATGGAGTTGTTAGGATGCCTAAGAAAGGCTCTGTTCCCTCCCTGACCACTCCGCTTCTTTTCTGAACTCCTTCCACCTTTCTTTTCCTTCATCCTTCTCTCAGGATGCTTTCCATACCAAATCTTGGTATATTTTTGGGGAAAGATCCAAAATCTCAGCTGGAGGAGCAGCACAGACAGAGCCCATGGATAGGGCTGGCTGGGGGAATGCTCTGTGCATGGGAGGTCCCAGCAGACAGGGTTGTCTGGGTAGTGAGGTTAGAGCAGGATTTGGGGCCCTGCAGCCTACCAAGAGTGGAAGGCCTGGCTGTGAACCCCACTTCTTGTTAACAGAGCATTGGGGGCCTCCTGGAAGATACTACACACCAGTCATGGGTCGCAATCAGAGGCTTCAGATGACTTTGACTGTGGGTGACTGCAGCAGGTATTCAGAGTGGGGAGGGCCACTCCAGGGGCCTGGAGTCCATCTTGTGAACTAACAGGCTTACTCCAAAGGGGACTAGGGAGAGTTGGATGGGGACAAGGTTCCTTCTGATTGGGTAGGACTTTCCTGCTCCTTTTCTAAAATATCATGTCTAATTTCCTTCTCACCGTTGCTCAGCCCTGCTCCAAATCTGTAGAATGCACTGGGAATATGGATCGCATTACAATCACTTGAGTGTCATTCTGATGATTCTTTGCCATGGCTAATATGGATATTTTTCCAAAGCAGGCTTGTAGGAGAATGAATGTGTGTTCTCCCCAAATTAATTTCTTGTGAAAACAAAGTCACTTGATTCCCTGGATTCCTTTAAATACTTGCTCTTTCCTCTAGTTTGCTGGCCCTCGTCCTTCGTGACCCATCTCTTTTCTGGGAACTTTTTCCTGGCTTAGAATCCTAGCCCTGCTCTGAATGAGGGAGAGGGGAGGCTGTGCCCAGATCATTTGGGAGGAGCCAGTGGGAGCCCCTCCCAGTCTTCAGAGCAATAAAGGCGCAAGCCAAGGTCCTCAGCAGAGACTCTGTTTCTTAATGTCTGTCTGAAAATAGCTTCCCTGTCATAAAGCGGGTCCCAAGGGGGGTTGTCAAACTGTCCAAGGAAACTACATGTATGTACATTTCATGCATTATATATAAAAATATGTGCATTATATGCATAAAATATAAAACACATATATAAATTATAAGTTTTATCCATGCAGTCTTCTGTATGGTTTGAATTTAGTCTGCTGGCTTTTGAAAATGAGTCATTTAATGTCAGCTGTGTTCCCAGATCCTTCTCAAACCTCCTTCTCCCACTCCGTCTCCAGCCTGGCTAGAGCCTGAATCCAGGCTGACACATAAGAGTATGTCCTGGTAGGAATTAGGGTTTGCTGGTGTTGCCCTTTCATCTGGCCTCCTGGCTGATTGGCATGGCCTTTGGTCAGGGTATTGTGGATTTTGTGGATAACTTTTCTTTCTATCCTTCTCATTTACTTTAAATTATTTTACTTATTCTTCAAACATATATAAAATATTTGCTATATCCCAGACACCATGCTCAGCTCTGGAGGGAAGAGGGATTTGAAATTGTATGTGGATTGTGGCCTTAGCCAGGGCCTTGCAGGTTGGTCAGAGGGATAAGCTATGTTCCCAACATTACAAGGTAAATAATAAGTGAATTTGTTGAGTTCTTACTATTTGCTAAACTGTGTTAACTAGTTTTCATATACGATTGCCTTTAATTTTTATAATACTCAAAGCATGTATTTTTCCCATCTTAGAGATGAGAAGCCAAATGTGGGCAGAAGAGAATAGCTTGCTCCAGCTCCTAGTACCAGAGCAAGGGTTTGCACTCAGATCCGTCTAGCTCCAAGCCTGATAAGGCAAAGAGTGATAAGTATCGCAATAGTGATAATTCTTTTATTTCTCAGTTTCTTATCCAGAAAACAGGGATAGCCACCTTGCCATCCTCTTCAGAGGGCTATTGAAAGGATAAAAGTGCCCATGAGAAAAAGCTGTTTTAAGAGCCACAGCGAGGGCCAGGTGGTATTTGTGTGTGTGAGTTCGTTTGTGGTTAGAGAGTCCAGGGAGAAAAGAAGACAGCCTGCTTGACCTTTCCACCCATACCAACTGCGTCAGGATCACGAAAGAAGGGGCCTCATGTGATGCTATGCTCATGAGCAGGGAGCAGATCCAGACCTGCCCTGTGCTAGCTGTGTGACTGCTATGGTTTGGATGTTTGACCCCTCAAATACCATGTTGAAATTTGATCCCCAGTGTTGGAGGTGGGGCCTGGTTGGAGGTGTTGGGGTCGCGAAGGTGGGCCCCTAAGGAGTGTCTTGGTGCGGTCTTCTTGGTAACCAGCGAATTCTCTCTGCATGAGTTCCTGCCAGAGCTGGTTTGTAAAAGGAGCCTGGTGCCTCTCCTCTCTCACTATGCTGGCTCTTCTTCCCCTTCCATCATGAATGGAAGAAGCCGGAGGCCTTTACCAGATACCCAGTTGTACAGCCAGCAGAATGGTGAGCCAAATATTAAATCCTTTTTCCTTTATAAATTACCCAGCCTCGGATATTACTTCATAACAACACAGACAGACTAAGAGGATGACCTTGGCCAAGCAAATTTCCCTTGGAGAGCCTCAGTTGTCTTATCTGTAAATTGGGAAAATGACATCTGCTCTTACAAGGACTGCGGTGACAATGGGTCATGCCTGTTAAGCATTTATAGAATGGATGCCTAGTTAGCATGTGTTGGACATCCCTTCCTTCTTCTGATTTTGTCTGCCTTCCTGAGGCTTGCTTTTTCTGTAGTCCATATTGTGGTCCCACTTTCATGGGGTTAAGTCAGCAGCATATGCTAAATTAATTTCTGAGATCTCGGCTACTAAGAGTTTATGGTTTAATACCCACCTTCCTTGGCTACTGACAGAGGAAAGAGATGGAAAAACACTCAGAATCCATAGGGATGACTCTGTAACATGGAATTCCAGACTCTGCCAGAGGCTGGGGAGAAAGTCATTGTGTGCAAAGTGGCTAACTCTAAGCCCCTGCTAGGCTACCTTCTGACCCTTTGAGAACACCCAGTACTAGAACCCTGCACCTTGCATTTTTGTTTCTTTGCAGTTGGTTAGCCCCTCTTCTCTCTGGTCTCCTTTGCCTTGACTTTTCTCCTCTAAAATGTGGAGGAAAAACAGAAGAAAACAGCCGTCTCCCTTCAAATGGTCTGTGTTCACAGTTTTCACGGAAAGAACTCACCCCTTCAAGGGTGGCAGAAGAGGTGTTAGAGTCTGACAGATGTCAGGAGAAATTGATCACAGGAAGGTAAGATGCCAGGGAATCAATTGCTCTCCCTCCTGGGGTGACACATTGGACAGACAGGCTGTCAGGAAGAACACGCACAGCTTGTACCTTGTAGCTATGTTTGGGGTGGAGGAGGGAGCTACCTCCATCCGTCTTTGTTTATTCAACATCCTCAATGTGTGCAGTGTAGCTCTCAGTGATATGAAGGGTGCATATGTGCTCCCTGGCCCCAGGGGCCCCAGGCTCACCAAGGAGGCAAAGCACATAACTCAGGAAACTCTTGGCAACTCACCTTGGGCATGTTGGGTTCTCAGCCAAGGTGCAGGAGACCCAGAAGTGAGTTCATCCTACTAGGCCCAGAGCAGGTTCCTGAGAGAGCTGAGCCTGAATGGCCACTACAGGGGGGTGACTATTTTTTAAAGCATGTTCACATCTTTGCACAGAGTGAGATAAGTCAAACATGTTGCAATAAAACTCTGTTCATAGCACTAGGGAGGGCTCATTCTGGTGCTTGGCATGCTAAGTGCTGTATATCTGTCAGCTGCCCTAGTAAATGTTGTTGTTTTTGCTGTTGAGGTTTTTCCATCCGTTTTGGTCAAAGGCTCAGATATCATGCCTGGGTGAGGCAGTCATTGCACAGGTAAACTGCTGTGACGCACTTCGAAATTCTTTGATGGCTCTGCAGCCCAAATATCATTGTAGGCCCCGCCCCAGGAAATTGCTGCTCTACTTATGGCCTTAGAGAGGGCCCTCTGTTCCTGGGCCCCTGACCTATCCTAGATCATCACGGACATGCCCTTTGCACTGGATGCTTCTGCCATTCCAAGGTATCATGCGAGCCATGCTCACTCATGACTTCGCCCAGGTAGCTCCTGTTCCTCAGAACGCTGCTTCCTCCCACTGTGCGCTGTCTAGAGGACACCTGCTCATCTCCAGAAGCTTCTAGCCTCAGCCTTTCCCCCTGCACTTCTACACAGTCTCCCCAAAGAAGGCCAAAGTGCTCCTCCTCTGTGTCCCAGAACACTGGACATCTTCTTCACAGCAATTTCTTTGCATCAATTTTCCCGCCAGCTCTAAACTCCTTTAAGGGTGGAGACTGGACCTTGCTCACTGCTGTTCCTTCACCCAGCTCCTAGCACTGGCCTGGTCCATGGTAGGACTCTACACATGTTTGTTGAATGACTAAAGGACTGCGAGGGGGACAGAAACAGCACCAGATTGAGAATCAAGGGACGTGAACTCTAGAGCAAACTTGGGTGGGGGGCAAATAGCTGTGTGACCTTTTGTGAATGTAATCTCACACAGCCCTACCTGTGTGAGATTACATTCACAGAAGCACGTGGGGAAGTACAGATAAGAGGTCAAGGTTCCCAGAGAGTTGTCTTCATTTCGGGGTAGGCCTGTGACCAATATGGAGAAGAGCCAGCGGACATGCTTTTCATCATGAATGGAAACACACAAAGGTTGGCCTCATTCCAAATACAAAGTCCTCAAAGCCAGTAATTTAGTTTAATCATCTACATGAATTGAATATATAGTTCTGGAAAAGATGTGCATGGCCTGGAGTTTGGTCTCAGTGCCCCCTGTTGGCCAGGCTGGATGATTTTGGGGAACGCCTCTCTGACTCTCAGGAACCTCAAACGTGCTTGTCTGTTACTTGTCAAAGGTCACTGTCCTCACAAGGATGCTGCTAGCATCACGGGAGACGATTTATGGGAAAGCACTGGGGAAGCCACGAGGCGCTTAGAAACAGAGGGATGCAGAAGTGGCTGCTGTGGGAGGCCCCCGTCCTTCCACCCCGGGTGCCAAGAGTGTTGGCCTTGAGGGTGCACAGCTGTGGCCTTCTCCTGAGACCTGCCCTCAGGGGAACATATGTCTCTGCACAGAGCATTCCCTCCACTCTCACTACCTCCAGCAGCCCCTGGGCATGGCTGATGACATGGAGAAAGGCTGGCCTCCTTGCCGTAGGAGGGGAGCAATGTGAGGTGCAGTTGGCGCCCCAGCATGCTCCTTCAGTGTAGTCTATAAATTCCTAAACAGTGTCTCTTAAGTGTGTTGCTGTCACAGTCATTCTGTAAATTCTCCAGAGAAGGTCATCTAATAGTATATCAAATATCAAAGTCAATAGAGAACAAGAGTGACTATATCTAGCTTTCAAATAGAGCCTTCAGAGCCCTAGGGTTCTGGAGGGATGCCCCTGGGACTGCTGGTATGTGTGTAAAAAAGAGAGAGCCAGAGGGTAGTGAGGGCTTCCCTGGACCATTCACCCTCCACATTTTGATGATGAGGCAACTGAGGCCCAGAGAGGTGAAGTCAGTTCTTCGAGATCACACAGCTAGTCAGAAGCAGAGCAGCATCCAGACTCAGCTTCCCTTAATCCAAGATGAATACCCTTTCCATTGCACCTCTCTACCAGCTAGAGTCCTGCCAGGAAACACAAGGCTGATGGATGATTTGGTGAAAGGAAAACATGCAGAGCAATGGGCAGGGTTATGAGGATCAACAAGGGATATTGAGGCATCCACAGGCAAGCAAGAGCCGGGGTCTTTACCACCTCTTGGCTTGAAGCATCAAGGTCAGCAAACAGTGTTCTTGGAACCCATTGAGAGCTGAGGGGGATAAGTGGCTGCCCAGTAGGGGCTGGTGTGCAGAGAGGAGAAGCCCCTGCCAGCACAGTGGTCCAAAGAGGGCTCTCTGACCCCTACCTGACCCTCGAATCTTCTTGCGTGCTGGTAGGCAGGCAGCAAGGGAGCCCTGAAGATGCAGTTCCTGGAGGCCACCCTCGGGGCAGAGAAGGATGGAGACTGGTGCCAAGGAGGCCAACCAAATGACCAGCATGACATCACGATGTAGCCGTCCCCTCCATCTGGGGTAGTGGATGGTTACAGGGCAAGACTCTGGCACATTGCAGGGTAGCCTTCCTGGTCCCACTGTGTACTTGGTAGCGAATTTAGTAGATGTGAATGTGCCTCATGTTCCCTCAACCTCAGAGCCATCTACTGTTGTGAGAGGTTTGTCTTCCTGAGGACCATGGTGGAGGAAAGTGCTCCTCTTATGAGAGTAGATGATGAGTGACAGGACAGAGAATTCCCTGGACAACTCTCTACAAAAAATGTACCAGGTTCCACAGCAGATGGACTCTATAGAGTTGGCATGAATGATTCACGGGAGTGTGCTTGGTGAGTTCAGGCAAACACTGAAATTGGGTTTTGCCAACAAAGCCCTACTCGACCATGACAGGCAGGGTGCCTTGAATCCTAATTTTCAGATTCTGAGGGACAGGATTTTCATGCTGTCTCTGTGAGGAACTTTATTCAACGCTCGCTATCGATCGTGGTCTTGCACGTCCTAAAGAGAAGGCTTACTTCTACAGAAATAATCTTATGATGCGTGAAATGCTGTCTCCTTTTATACATTCTTGACCCTGTGGAGCAGACCCTTTCCTTGGCAGGAGTTCTTCAGGGAATGCCCAGGGGACCAAGCAACACTCCAGTTATTTTTAAGTTGAGCATATTCACACTGATTTCAAGGATAGTGTATGCTCTTGATTCAATAAGCATGATCCTGCGTAAGGAGTTAGTGAGTAGACGTCTATGCTGGAAGGTGGAATAGAGAATCTGCCCTCACCTTCCCAGAGCTCCACATGACAAAAGGAAGTCATGCGCATTAAAACTGTGATTCAGTTTTACACGGTCAGGCATAGAGCATCTGCCACTACAGCCTGTTGGCTGCTTGCCTTTGCATGCAAATTGGCTTTCCATCCAGGCCAATTTGCTCTAGTGAGGGTCTCCCTGGATGTCGTTAGCAATGCTTTGTCTTCTGATTATGTGAGGAGTTGTGCCTCTGAACATTATTGCCTGCAGATTCTGGTGCGTGCAGCGAAGAAAGTTGATGGTATCTCAGTAGATCTTAGGGACCCCTGAGAAATTTCTTCCTCTGCTTTGCATTCTTTTACTAGGGCTTTAGAAAATCTGTTTATCTTCTAGGTATTCCTATACTATGTAGCTGCATATGCAAAAGCCTGCCTAGAAGGAGCTGGTCTTTGAAATTCCTCCCAGGTCTTAGCAGAAATTGTTAGAGAAGCTGAAGTGCAGCTTAGCTTATGTAAATATATGGACAAGCTGGGCATGGTGGCTTATGCCCGTAATCCCAGCACTTTGGGAGGTTAAGGTTGGAGGATGACTTGAGCCCAGGAGTTTAAGACCAGCCTGGGCAACATGGCAAAACCACATCTCTACTAAAAATACAAAAAAATTAGCTGAGTGTGGTGGCACATGCCTGTAGTCCCAGCTACTCTGGAGGCTAGGTGGGTGGATCACTTCAGCCTGAGAGGTTGAGGCTGCAGTAGGTAGTGATTGTGCCACTGCACTCCAGCCTGGGCAACAGAGTGAGACCCCCCCCCCCCGCCTCTCTCTCTCTCTCTATATATATATCTATATCCATATCTATATATGTATATCTATATCTATATATATATGTATCTATATGTATATATGTATATATATCTATATATATGTATGTATGTATCTATCTATATGTATATGAACAACCTAAGAATGCCTCTACCTTTTAGCATGGTACAGGTGACAACTTGCAAGCTACTTCCTTTTTATTCCTCTTTTACTCAACAAATATTTATTGAGAAACTATTGTGCATAAGGCAGGTGGTAGGCACTGGGGATATGGCTATAAAAGAGGATCAAAAAAAATCCTATGTAAGTGTAGCTTTTTATTTAACATTTAGTGGAATCTTTTGGTTCATCCATTCATCCACCCACCCACCCATCCATCCATCCATCCATTCATTCCCCATCATCTATTCATATGTTTGTTTCACATTGACTTGCATTGCTACATAGTTCTATGTGGCTGGGAGAGCTTCAGGGAAACACTAAACCCCATGCCATTATCTATGATTTAGCTAACAGGTCCAGTGTATCTATCTACAGCCTATGCAGAGTGTGGGGACACTGATGCCTGAGACCCTGTTAGTAGGACTGGAGGATTGGGGTATAAGGCTTCCCATGTGATGAGAAGGACGTAGAATGTCATTCGAAAGAGGGAGAAAATCTTATGACCCACAACTTTTCTCTGGTGGCTCTGGATGTCTAAATTTATAACCTTTCATTGATTGCTGCATGCATTCATTCAATAAATGTAGATTAATCCCCAGCCACAGGCTAAGTAATAGGAATATAGATGTGAATACAATGCGATCTGTGCCTTCAAAGGGTCACAGGCTAGAATATTAAACTAATCCTCATGAAATATGTAACTAGAAGTCAAGACGTGTCTCCTTTGTTCTCCAATCTCAAGCTATTTGATAGTTTGAAAGAAGGGCTATTTATGTCATGACTCTTTTCCCATAAGGTTGGGTCAGGCTCTCAACATCCCCTAGCGGTGGACTTCAGCACCTGCACCTTTGGGATCCCTTGATGGCAGGGTTTCTGGCAACCAAATGCTCATGTAGACTTGGGCTGGGTGTGGAAATCCAAAGGTAGCGTAGAGTTTTTCAGCTGGTATTCTGGAGCCAAGGCTGCCCAAATGTAAGTCTAGCTCTCTGCTTACCAGTTGGATGACCTTAGGCAAAGTTACTTACCTCTTTTTCCTCCCATTTACTCATATGTAAAATGGAGATAATTATAGTCTCTCAATCATATGTAGATCTCTTCTGAATGGAAGTGCGGTGGCGGGTACATGATTGTGTATTTCTTAAAACGCATAGAATGACAAATCACAAAGAATATGTTTTACTGTTTGTAAATATAGAAAAAAAATCAACTAGGGTGTATGTATGTGTGTGTGGGAGAGTTAGAATGCAGACTTAGGGCAAAAGAATCTAACTGCATTTAAAATCACATAATCCCACTGAAGGGAAGAAACGAGCTAACTGAAGGAAACTTGGAACGCAGTGTATATTTAAAGTATCTAGTAAAACAGGCAAAAGAATTGCACACAAACATAATACTCCGGTTAGTAAATTTGTTTCTCACAAGGGTTTGGGTTAACAATTCTGAAACTGCTTAAATGTATCCTGATCATGACTAATGATTTTTTTAAATTTAAATTTAAATTTTTATTATACTTTAAGTTCTGGGGTACTGTGGAATCTTTTATCCTGGAAAATATCCTACTGTCATGTTTTTGGACGTATCCTTTCCTTCATCTTCTATTTTCCTTACTTCTTACTCTTTCCTCTATACTCTTTCACTTCTCTTATACATTCCCCATCTGCTATCTCTATGCAATACTTTGAGTAAGTTTTGATACTGAATGCCCACTTACTAATTCCCTCTCTGGTTGGACATGTCTACAGTTTAACCAGTCACCTACCTATGTTTTATCTTTTGCTTTAAATTTCAATGATTATATTTTTATTTTATACAATTCTACTTAAATATGTCTAAAACCTGCTATTTTTTCTAAATTATCCTTTTCTTGACTCAGAGCTTCTATACTTTTATCTTTTTGAAAAAGACTTGACTATAACTGTGTGAAAAATGTTCCGCTAAATCCATTTTAACTTTTTATTTTTGGGAAACTTTAGGCTTACAGGAAAGTATTACCAAGAAGCCTAAATATTACCAATTTTTAAATAATTTTAATAATTACCAATTTTGTAATATTTGTAATATTACAGGAAATATTACCAAGAAGGCCTGTAAACCCTTTACCCTGCCTCCCTGTATATTAATGTTTTATATGACCGTAGAGTAATAATTAATCTCAAATATTAACCTTGGTACAATAACATTATCCTAACTGCAGAATTTATTCAGACTTCAGCCATTTCTCCACTAATGTCCTTTCTCTATTCTAAGATCCAATCAGATCCTCTGTGGCATTTATTTTTATATTTTCTCCATCTTTTTCAATCTGTGACGATTTTTCTTTCTTTCCTTGTCTTTGGTGACCTCAACACTTTGGAAGAGCACTGGTCAGGTATTCTGTAGATGGTTCCTCAGTTCAGTCCTGATTATGCTGAGCTTATGTATCACTGGGGAGGTGCTGTGGAGGTGGTGTGCCTTTCTCAGTACCTTACACCAGGGAGTACATGATATTGCTAAACGTACATGATGTTGACCTTGATCCCTTGGTTAAAGTGGCACCTGTCAGGATCCTTCACTGTAAAGCTATGCTAGTCCCCTTTTTAATTATTAAGAATTGTGGAGATATATTGAAACTATGTAAGTATTTAATTTCTGCTTAAATTTCTACCAGTCATTTTAGCATCTTTTTTTGTGAACCTTGTCTGCATCATTTTTGTGATGTTTTAATAGTGATTTTGTATTTTCCTTGTTTCTTCCACATTTACAAATTGAAATTTCTTCTGTAAAGAAAAGTTGTCCTGTTTCTCTCTCTCTCTCTCTTTTAATCTATCTTAACATGGACCCATGGAGATTTATTTTATTAACTGGGGGTATAGTTCAGTTATACCCTTACTTGTTTTGCTGCTCAAGTTATTCTAATTTTGGCTACTAGGAATTCTTTCAGGTTGGCATCTGTGCTCTTTCAACATGGCACCATCTTTTTTAAAAGCACTTCTTCACTTTCTGACATTATCAGAAGAAAATCCAGACTCATCTTTTATTTATCCTGCCTCACCTGTGGAATCAACCTGTTCTCCAAGAAGCTCTTTTTTCTTTTATTGAGAAATGATATGAAGAAACTGTGGTATAGAATGTTACTCAGCAATAAAGGAATAGACAATTGATTCATGGAATATAGATTAACCTTAAATGCACTTTATTACATAAAAGAACCTATGCCCAAGTTCTGGGGGCTAAGTGTGCTCACTGCCACCTGGGTATCATTGTCTCAGCAGACAGAGCTAGGAAAAATGTATGTGTGTACTAACTCATATACACACACAGCTCTCTCCCACTCCCCACTCCAAAATACAAAAATGCTTGGTTCATGTCGTTACATCCCACTCTAATCCAGCACCATAAGGTTCACTCTGGCCTTCTTTTCCTTTACTTATTTGTAACTTCTTTCTCCTACATAGTGAGGAACTGACTCTTGCTGTCTATAACATTTTTACTTACTTATTTAACTTTAATATACTATAAACATATATTGCATTCCAGAGTTACTTAGTTCAGTTACCTTCTTCCTCAGGGTGGCTATGAAATTAATTTGAAATGTAGTTAGAGTCATTTATGATAGTCTGCCTTCCAACTCCCCATCTGCCACATGCTGATTGATTAAAAAATTACGTATAGTAAAATTCATAAGTTTGGTGTGCAGTATTATGGATTTTAACAAATATTCAGACATGCACTTACCACCATAGTCCCCTACAGAAGAGGTACATCATCCCTGAAATTCCCTGTTGGCGTTTTACATCCAACACTCTCTCCAACAGCCATGAATTTATTTTGCTTTCCTATAGTTTTGCCTTTTCCAGAGATTCATATAAATGAGGTTTTTTAATAGGTAGCTTTTTGGGCATGGGTTCTTTTATGTAATAAAGTGCATTTAAGGTTAATCTATATTCCATGAATCAATTGTCTATTCCTTTATTGCTGAGTAACATTCCATACCACAGTTTGTTAATCTATTCATCAGCTGAAGGACATTTGGATTGTTTCAGTTTGTTTCAGTTTGAGGAGATTATAAATAAAACTGTAATAAACATCATATGCTGGGTTTGATGTGAACATAAGTTTTCATTTCTCTTGGGTAGATATCTAGGAGTGGGTTGATGGGTCATATGGTAGGTGTATGCTTAAATTTGTAAGGATTGACTGAACTACTCCCAAAGTGGCTGTTTGAATTCCAATCAAGAGTTTTTTGTGAGCATTGTAGTTGCTCTGTATTCTCACCAGCAATTGATTTTGTTAGTGTTTTCTGATTTTAGGCATTATAATAAATATGTAGTAGTATCTCATTGTGTTTTTTGCATTTCTATAATTATTAATGTTGAAAATCCTTTCATATACTTATTTGTTATCCATCTATCTTTTTAAATGAAGTATCTATTCATATATTTGGCCCATTTTTCTATTTGGTTGTTTGTTGTTGAGTTTTGAGGGTTCTTTACTACGTGCTGGATAAAAGTCCTTTGTCAGAAATGTTATTTGCAAATAATTTCTCTCAGTCTATTCTTGTCTTCTTATTTTTTAAGCAGTCTTTTACAGAACAAAAGTTTTAAATTTTAATAAAGTCCAATTTATCTTGTTCTTCTTTTATGGATTATGCTTTTGGTGTAGGATCTTTGCCTAACCCAAGGCCACCTAGATATTCTCCTAGATTTTCTTTTGGAAGTATTATATTTGTCTCATTTATAATCTATGTAGCTAATTCTTGTGTCACTTGTAAAGACTAGGAAAAGGCTTGTTTTTTTTTTTGACATGAATGTCAAGTTGTTTTGGTACCATTTGTTAAAAACACTCTCCTTTCTCCATTAAATTGCCTTTGCCAAAAAAAAGAATTGAACTATGTTTGTGTGGGTCTTTCCTTTGTGGGCTTTCTTTTCTGTTCCACTGATATACGTGTCTATTCATTAACCATTACTTCGCTGTATTGATTTCTGTATCTTTATATTAAGTCTTTAAATTGTGTGGCGTGAGTTCTGCAATTTTGTTTTTCTTTTTGTTTATTCTGTTTCCTAGCCTTTCGATATAAATTTTAGAATCAGCTTGTTGAGATTTATAAAAAGGCCTGCTGGGATTTTGATAGGCATTGCCCTAATTGTATAGATTAAAGATATTAGGAATTGACACCTTAATAATACTGAATTTTCCAATTCACAAATATGTTGTATTTTTCAAGTCATTTAGGTTTTCTTCTATTTCTTACATCAGTGTTTTATAGTCTTTAGCACATACGGCCTGCACAGTATTTTGTTAGACTTGTAGCAAAGTATTTTTAAATGATATCATAAATGGTATTTTTAAAATTTCAAATTCCAAGTGTTATTACTGGTATATAGAAGCAAAAATACATTTTTGTGTTGATTTTATAACCTGAAGCTTGTTAAACTCATAAGTTCTGGGAGCTTTTTTCGTAGATTAAAAAAAAAAAACTTTCTATGTAGATAATCATGTAGTTTAAGAATAGAGACAGTTTTACCTATCCTTATGGATCTTTGTGAGTTTAATAGTTTTTCCTGTGTTACTATACTCTGAGGACTTCCAGTATAATGTTGAATAAGAGTGAGAAGATATCTTTGCCTCGTTCCCAATCTTAGTGGAAAAGCATTCGGTCTTTCTCCTTAGCTGCAGGTCTTTTGTCCTTGATTTTGGTAATTCTGTTATCTCTGTTTCATTCTTGGCCACTCTGGCTAAAAGTTTATCACTTTTATTGATCTTTTCAAGTAACCAGGTTTTGGTATTACTGATTTTATTGTTTTTGTTTTCAGTTTTTTTTGTTCTGCTCTTTATTGTTTCTTTCCTTTCATTTGCTGTGATTTTGTTTGTTATTTTTTCTGCTTTGGTAATAAGAAAGATTAGACAATTAATATGAAACTTTTAAAATTTTCTAATATAAGCCATTAAATGCTATGCATTTCTCTCTAAATATTGCTTTACTTGTAACCCACACATTTTTGTGTTATATTTTTATTCAGTTCAAAATATTTTAATCTGCTTTGATACTTCCTTTTTTATGCATGACTAATTTATAAATATGTTGCTTAGTGTTCAAATATTTGGAGATTTTACAGATATTGGTATTGATTTCTAGTTTAATTCTCTTATGACTGGAACATGCATTTGGTATTATGTCTCATCTTTTAAATTTGTTCAGGTTTGTTTTATGGTCCAGAATGCAACCTGAGTAAATATTCCACATTGAGTGGGGGGTTCTGTAAATATTCATTAGCTCTAGTTGTTACGAGTGTTGCTCAGTTGTTCATTATACTTGGTTATTTTCCTTCTGCTTGTTTTATTGATTTCTGAGAGAATATTGAAGTCTCCAGCTAAAACTGTGATTTGTTTTTTTCTCTTTCCAGTTCTGTGGATTTTGGTTTATGTATTTTGGTTATGTATTATGTGCATACTTATTGAAAATTGTTTTCTCTTGGAGAACTGTTTATTATCTTGGAGAATTGACCTGTTTATTGTAATGTAATGTCCCTGTTTGGTCCTGATAATACTGTTTGTTCTGACATCCACTTTGTCAGGTAGTAATACAAGTATTCTAGCTTTCTGTTTAGTGTTTATATGGTATATCTTACTTTATAATTTTCCTTCAACTTAATTATAAAGATGCTTTTCCTTTAACTTATATCTTTCTATTCAAAGTAGGTTTGTAGCAGACAGAATATGGTTGGGTCTTTTTTGTTGTTGTTTTTAAAGTCAATCTAACAGTCTATTATTATTTAAATGTGATTATTGTGAGTTTGGATTAAAATCTACCACTTTGTTAGCTTTTTACTATCAGTTACATTTCTTCTTTGTTCCCTTCTCCCCCAGTTTTTATGCCTCTTTTGGGTTAAGCGTTTAAAAAATTGTTCTGTTTGATATATTTCATTTAATTATTTTTATCTCAACATTTTTTTTGTGATTGCCCTAGGGTTTACAATATACATTTATAATTGACTAGAATCTTCCTTCAAACAATATTATGCTGCTTTGTGTATATTATAATGACCTTATTATATTTCTAATTCCTTCCTTCAATCTTTTGTGTTGTTGCTGTTATATATTTTGCTTTTATATATGCTATAAACCAACAGTATAGTGATACTATTTTTGCCTTAAATTACAAATGAAAAACAAATCCTTTTCATTTTGCCTTCATTCATTCCATTTGCATTGCTCCTTTTTTCTTTGGTGCAAATTTAGGCTTCAATCTGATATCGTATTCCTTCTGCCTGAATAGCTTTCTTTAACATTTCTTATAGAGTACATCTGGCAAATGAATTCCCTGTTTTTGTTTCTCTAAGAAAAATCTTTATTTTTGTTATTGTGATAAAACACATGAATTTACCCCTTAACAATTTTAAAGCGTATTACACTGTTAACTATATGCACCTTGTTGTACTATTGATTTCTAGAACTTTTTCATCTTGAATGACTGAAACTCTATACCCACCGAACAACAACTTTCCATTTCTCTCTCCTCCTGTACTTTGGCAATCAGTATTCCACCTTCTGTTTTTATGAGTTTGGTCACTTTAGATACCTCATACAAGTGGGATCATGCAGTTTTCATCATTTTTGTGATTGACTTATTTCACTTAGTATGGTGAGCTCAATGTTCATCCATGTGGTAGCAAATGATGGGTTTTCTTTCTTTTTTTGATGCTGAATACAATAGTATTTCTTGTTATATCTATATCACATTTTCTTGTTCCGTTCACTTATTAATAGACATGTAGGTTCATGTTCACATATTGGCTATTATGAATAATCATGCAATGAACATGGGTTTGCAACTATCTCTTCAAGTTTCTGTTTTTAATTTTTTTTGGATATATACCCAGAAGTAGGATTGCCAGATCATATGATAGTTCTTTTTTTAATTTTCTTGAGTTCCTCATGGCTGTTTTCCATAGCAGCTGTAACATTTGATAATCCTAGCAACAGTGTACAAGGGTCCAATTTATCTACCTCCCCACCAACATGTGTTATTTTCTGTTTTTCTTTTTTGTTGTTGTTCTGAGACCTCAACTCTTTCATGGATTAAAAAAAGGTCACTTTGAATTAGAAGTTAGTCCACATGTTTTCCATTGTAGGTATGTGAATATGATACCCATTTTAGTTCTTTATATCCCTGAGTGGAAGCCAGAAATCATGCTTAATTCATTTTTAATGGTTTCCAGAGTATTCACTTTTATCTTGTTGTATCTTATGTCCATCTCTTATTGTAATTTGTATGTTATATAAGTTGTTACTTCGAATCCATCTTTAGTGAGTTTGTTTCTCATGAATCTTAAATGTTTTAGATTGTGGAGATGCCCTTATAGATTATTTTGTTTTACCTTCTATAGCTTTCACTGATTCTAGAACTATTTAAAAAATGTTTTTCTTGGCTTCTCCCAGTTCTCATTCCCTCTCTCTCTCTCAGTCTCGGCAGCACATCTCATGGGTAGTTCCAATTGGAATGCTATATTTCATGTGGCACAATCCTATAATTTTGATTTTTCATAGTTGATCTTTTTCACCCAAGACCTAGAATGGGTGGCCTGCTTCTGTGATGTGTACCTGAACAATCAGCTGAGTTTTCCTTTATTTCTGTTTTCCAATGGGACAATCTTGTCCAGCTTCTAGCTTAATGGAGACAGAGAGGTTCTGCCACCTTTGTGTACACAGAGCCTGTGGAATTAAGGCTTCCAGACCCTAATGTGTGTAAGAAGCGCTAATGGCACTATGTATTATATCCCTCCTGTTCAGTTCTTTGGGTTTGAGTCCCTTTTTGGTTCTTGGCATTAGGGGCTTTTCTTTTCTTGCCTTCTGGTCCATCAGTGCATCTTTTTTGTCTAGGGCAGGGTTGGGACTTCCTACATTAACTCAATCTTGTATATGGACCAGAAATTAATTAATGTAATTATTATTTGAAGTCAAATGACCAAAGATTGAATGACATAAGTCAATTTAAAAATTAAGTTAATTTTTAGCAAGGTACAAAACCACATTCCCATAAAACTTGGCCCTGGGTTGGCTGGGGTCATGGGATCTACAAGATACTATATCCTTTAGCCTCAGGCTTCTCTCTTTAACCTAAGACATCAGATGTGATGATCTCAGAGGTTTAGTGACTTGTTCTAGGCACCAGCTAGAGGAATACAGAGCTGGAATAAAAAGTCCTCATCCTATATGCTATCTGAAGTTAAGAGGGTTTACTTAAATTTAAAAGGCACCTCCTCCAGGAGGTTTCCTAGAACTGTCTTCTTTGCTCCATTTGGACTGAGATATGGAAGTAATCTGTGGCCTTCACTTGGTTTCTATGCTTTTGCTACCTATAGTGTCCCTTGTTATTATTTTTCTCAGATTCAAGGAGCTGACAGTTTAGTAAGGAGGTATTATGCAGGAAGATGGGATCTTGTGCTATTTGAACAATCCCTTCCTTCTATGTAGCTACAAACATATCCAGCCTCTAGCTTGTGGTTGAGCACTCAATGAACCATTGTTAACTCTATAATAAGGAAAGCTTCAGGGGTTGGGGATACCAGGAAGGAAGGTGAACATTCCTCAAGTACCATATGGAAAAAAAAACCAGTGAACAGAGGAGAGAGAAAAGGAGGGCTTAGGGGAGGGATACAGCCATGTGGGGAGTAAGAGGTAAAGTAACAAAAAGGTGAAAGGAAAGTTGATGAAGAAATGCATAGTGTGGAGAGAAAGAGGGAACTGGAGCTCAGGCACTGAATTTTCTTCTCAACTGCGTTCATCTCTCTCTGTTGTGCAGAAAATTCTCTTATTCGTCAGATTATATCAACCTTGGAAAACTTGAGTTGTAAGGGACTGTGTTTATTTCATGTGATTAATTATACAAAGTGTCTTCATCATGGAACCAGAGGTACACTCAGGCAAGATCATCTCTTACTTTCCCTTTAACAGAATAAATAACATGGTTTTTCTGTGTTATGTTCTATGAACAGAAAGTAACAGAAATAAAATAAAGTTTTTGTAAATAGAACAGAGAGCTGGGAAGATTTATCTTCTTTGTTGACATCTGGCCCCAGCAAGCTATCGGTACAATAAAGGCTTTCAGCTGGGGGGGGCATATTGGGCCATGAAATGTATCTATTCTATGCCATGCCTTTGTGATTGATACTGTGAAGCTCAAGGATAAAGGGACTATCAGTCGGAAAAACAGAAATCACTCTAGTTATTTTAGCAGAAAAAAAATTAATAGAGGAAATCTGCTGCTTACAAAATCTTCCGAAGGTTTGGGAGATAATGGTCAGGAAGCAACATGGACAACCTTCAGAAAATTGGAGAATGCTAAGATCTCAGGATGCTGCTGGTGGTGAACCCAGCTGCCTGCAGCACGGAAGCAGGTGATTAATGGAAGATTGCCCAGGATTTACTGCAAAACTCATGTCTGTCAACCACCCTGAATCTACTTTCCACTGTTGGAAGAAGATAATGAATGACATCTTCTTCTCTTTTCCGTTCCCAATCTTATATGAGTTCCATTCATTAGTAGATTCTAAATCAGAATCTTGCTGACAATAGAGTTTGAAAAATGTAGTTTCTAGGCACCTATACCCTGGAATACAGGGCAGGGCTTTAAAGAGAAGCCATAGTACTAAGTTCCAATAGACAATGCCCAACAAAATAATCTCTCACTGACATTCAGAATTTAACTGTGTTGTTGTTTTTTTCACCTTACATCTTCTTAATAAGCTGATAGTCTCTCATGAAATGATATTATCCAATGGCTTCTCTATGGAGCTGGCAGAACTTCTTTTCCTGGTATACTCCAGGAATTGAAAACTTCAAGGGGAAATTATTTTGGATCACCTCTTCTGATCTCAGGAGCAAAAGAAACAATTACAAATAAAGGGTCAAATATAATAATAACTAACATTTATTAAACATGTGCCAAATTATTGACATACATTATTTTATTCTGGATATATTAAAGTATCCATTCTGTTGCTATTATTTTCATTTCATAAATAAAATTGAGGCTTTAGGAGTTTAGGTCAGTGGCCCAAAAGGCACAGCTAGAAGGTAGAGCCCAGATTTCAACCTGACTGTTGAACTCCCTCAGAATCTGAGAGCTTCACCACCACAAAGCTATTTACCAGTCAAATTGTGCTCTTTCATAAGGGATGGATTAGACAATGTGTGGAATTATGATGAACCTATTCACTTGTCTTCATTCCCCGTAACTGCTCCCTAGTATGGACCATAGTAACCTCTTTCCTGGAAACCATAGTAGCCTCCGACTGGTCTGCCTTTCTCCAGCTTGCACCCACCCTGAAATCCGTTCCTCACCTGCTACTTCAGTGATTTTTCTAAAATGCAGCCTGATTGCACTCCTTCTGTGGCTTTGCCCTTTCTTCAGGATGGTGGTTGGTAAGTTCCATTTTCAGCCTCTCTGCCTCTCCATCATTTCCTCTCCTCATCCTCTTGCTTGCATTGTCTCCTCATCTCTTTCAAAGAAACCATGTGCTCTGGCTTTGAGACCTTGGCACAAGCTGTTTCCTCTTCTCAGCAAATCCTTCTTCACAGCCTCTTTCTTCTGGCTGACGCCTGCGCTTTCAGCTCTGAGACTCTGGGCAACTTGCCTTATTGCTAGATGGCATTATTCCCTGCTGCATTTGTCCAACATTCCTGTGATTCTGCTTGGGGGGTAAGCTCCCCTAATTTCATCGACATAATTTTTTTCCCCCAAATTCTTTTTTGTTTGTTGGGAAACTCCTGAGCATGTGCATCAGGTCTACTTCATATTCCCAGCACCTGGCTCAGTGACAGCAAGCGTAGATGTTCAGTAAGTATTTGTTGAATGAGGGATTCATGTTGGCAGCTCTGATAAGCATCTGCTCAAAGGAGTCTATATTTTGGGTGGCTCTAGTCCTGCTATCTCCTCTGGCTGCCTTTTTCTTTCTGCCTCCTATTCCCTTTCTTCCCTTTCCCTTCCCAACCACCTTCTCAAGGTTGGCAGAGTTGGAGAGCCCTGTGTGACTGGGGAGAGTCCTTACTGCCCACTGCAAGCCCTCCTAGTTTCAGCTTTCTTCTCCCCATACTTGGATGCAGCAGAATAAAAGGGAACAGATCCAGTCTCGTGGCATGAGTCCCTGAGCCCCCAGGGAAAGCTGTGTCCCCAGGTTGATTATGTTCTCCTCTTTTCTTGTCCTGAGAGCCAGCATACCCGTGGTAAACATACCTGCCACTGAATGCTGCCGAATGAGCAAGCCCTTAGCACACCAAGGAGGTGCAGTTTATTTTTTATTTCCACCAGCCACTTCTGAGTCTCTCTCATACTTGTCTCCAGAGGCAGATGGCATTTACGGAAACAAGACTGAAATCAATCAACAGAGAGAGTCCTGAGAACCCCATGGTGTTCTCATGTGTCCCTCCCTTGAGTCAACATCTCAGTGTTTCTCACCCTGGCAGCTGGGGCTGTCTGTGGATGCTGCCATTCATTTAGGACCTGGGTTGTTGCAGCAGCCAGGCTAATGGCTTGCTCCTGCTCACCCACATCCAGCTTGCATGCCAAGCAGGGAAGCTGGCCAATTTATTTAAACATAAGGAGATTTAATAGAAAATGTCTAACTTGAGCTCTGCTTTCACTCCAGCGAATCACTGAGTAGCGCTAGTGGGAGCCTACATTGGAATATGGCTACTTCTCTTCTCCACATTTAACAACTCCTTTGGTTCAAGTATAGCTTCGGAGCACTATAAATCCACCATAAAGATGCTGATTAGAAAAACATCTAGGAAATATTGCTAATTCACTTGCAGGAGCAGCGAGCTACTGAATAGTATCAAATGGTGTTGATTAGCAGGGAACAGGAACAAACATGATTTAAAACAACTGAGGAAGAGAGGCAGGAATGAATGTTCCAGGCTATGCCAGGAGGAGCAGGCATGAAGGTGATTGGGGAATGTTTTCTCAGAGTGTCCCACAGCCCATCTGGCTGATGGCTTGGTTTACATTCCTCTAAAAGTGTAGACCCCAGAGAGGAGTTGGTACAGTCAGTTTATTTGGGAGGCAATCTCAGGAACCACCATGAAGGAGTTGAGAAAGTGATATGGTTTGGTATGTCCCCGCCCAAATCTCACCTTGAATTGTAATAATCCCCATGTATCAAGGGCAGGGCCAGGTGGAGATAATTGAATCATGAGGGCAGTTTCCCCCACACTGTTCTGATGGTTGTGAAGAAGTCTCATGATAGCTGATGGTTTTATAAATGGGAGTTCCCCTGCACAAGTTCTCTCTTGCCTACCGCCATGTAAGATGTGACTTGCTTCTCCTTGCCTTCCATCATGATTGTGGGGCCTCCCCAGTTACATCAAACTATGAGTCAATTAAACCTCTTTCCTTTATAGCTACTCCATCTTTGATATGTCTTTATTAGCAGCATGATAACAGACTAATACACAAAATGAGCCAAGGAAGGAAGGAGAGCCAATAGAGAGTGAGCTCATGAGTGGGACTACTGTGGGCATCTGGACTCAAGCCTATTGCTGACTCTCTGGGAAACTGTATGGAACACACTTCAGAGTTGTCCTTATGCCTCACAATGACAGGAGAAAGAACTTGGGTCATTCATCAAGAACTTCTCTTCATTGGTTGAGGGTTGCACCGGGGTTGTGATCTCCCTGACACTTGTAGCTTGCCTACAGAGTTGAGTATGCCTCCCATGGAGACCTGGGAAGCCAGCAGCTACAGGACTCACCTTCAGCTGGCCCTGAGACAGGGTCATGGCATGGCTATCTGCCTCACCTCTTGCAGCAGAAAGGGTACTAGCTTCTGGTTAGCTTCAAACCCTAACCTCCTCATTTAAAAAATAGGATCTAGTGGCCCTCCAAGGGAATGTGCTCATTAGAAAAATATTTAAAGTATGGAAAATGCCTTTCAGTGGCCGTTTCAACTCTGGCTTGGCCAATTTCTCCCAGAAGTGTGCAGAGTGTGGTGCGGGGCTTGCTGGTTTCAGTATCCCACAGTGTGGAACTCAAATCCCAGCTCCTCTGTGAAACCTCCATGATCATCCCATCTAGGCCTTATGCTTTCAGTGACCACTCCCTACCCTCTGGAACTTACCATCTACAACCTTGCTGGATGTTTATCAGTTTTTCTCTTAGTACATATCTGATCCCCCCAGCTAGGAAGCAAGGCTCTTGAGGGCCAGGATCATGACTTACGCAACTCTACCCTGGACACTGAGACCTGTGAGCTATTAGCAGTGTAATTCCAACAGAGTTAAGTGCTGTGCATGCCACCACATACTCACAGGGTAGCCACTTCAGTTACCCAGCAGATTATTGTGAAATGTGTTTTCCTTCCTGGGATTAGAAGAAAGAAGACTTGATTCTGCAGAGAATTAAAGCATGACTTTTACTGGAATAGATTTAAGAGCAATTGTGCCAGGTACTGTTTAGAGACTGTAGCATGTATTAACTTTTAAAATGTTTACCAGTCTCCTACTTTGTGGATAAGAAAACTGAGGCTCAAGACAAGAAACTTGCCCAGGGTTTCTCACGGGAGAGCCCTGACCCTGGGTTCTCTAGATTCCTTCTTTCTACTGTGCTATAGGGTTCACAAAGTGAGGACAGTTGGAGGGGTGAGGTGTGTGTTCGTCGGAAGGGGTGACATCAGTTTCTTTGCTGATCTTGCATGAACTCAGTGCATGCTCAAGCAGGGATGGGTGCTGGGTTTCATGACAGGCTGGAGCAAGACCTTGAAAGGCACCAGGAGATGGGGCAGCTTCCCTGTCTGCAGCTTACTCCTACATCCTGTGGGTGTCTGGCTCCCTTCTTTTGTCTGTCTCAGCAGCTTGATCCTCTCTGTGCATGGGTCAAAATATCCTTGAAGTTTAATACCAACTGAGATTGGCCATAAGAACTGTGTTCCAATCCCAGGGGAGAGTCTGATGGGTCCATCCCCATCCAATCTACCATGATGGGGGTGGGGGGAGCTTAGTATCAACCTACTGTCCTCTCAATATTCCTACCTTACCAGTGCCTCAATCAGAGATGTCCATTCAGCTGTCACTATCCTGAAGGAAGATCTGGAAGAGTCACCAACCATCTGGGCTCCAGCCTGTGTTCTCTTCCCTGCTGCTTTATGCATCCAAGTTCTGGGGACCTTAACCTTTGTTGAAGTCCTGCTTAATGGAAGTTGGAAACTTCAGTGTCCTAAGGGAGGAAAGAGCATATTAAGGAAGGGGGACGCTGATGTCATGTTAGATACCTCTGGACCAGTTGTACTGAGGTGTCTTGGAAGTGACAGAAAGCAGATGGAATAATGTTTTTTTTTTTTTTTTTTTTTTTTTTTTTTAGACAGAGTCTTGCTCTGTCACCAGGCTAGAGTGCAGTGGTATGATCTCCACTGACTGCAACCTCTGCCTGCCAGATTCAAGTGCTTCTCCTGCCTCAGCCCACCGAGTAGCTGGGACTACAGGTGCGTGCCACCACCCCCAGCTAATTCTTTTTTGTATTTTTAGTAGAGATGGGGTTTCACCATGTTGGCTAGGATGATCTCGGTCTCCTGACCTCATGATCCACCCACCTTGGCCTCCCAAAGTGCTGGGATTACAAGAATGGTTCTTTCTTGGCTCAGTAGTTCTCAATCCTGCTTGGGGTGATTTCTCCGAAAAATCTGATTTTTTTTTTTTTTAGGTAGATGGGGTCAGGCATCAGAAAAAAAATTAAAATCACTCTGATGAGTCTAATGTGTGGCCAAAGCTAAGAACCCCTACCTTGGCTATAGTTTTGAAAGAAAATTCCAGGTCCCAAGTGGAGGAGCTTCAAGAACCAGCTTCTGGGGAGTGGCTTGTTTTCTATCAGGTATGCTTATCTGCTGCCGTGCCCACCAAGTCCACAATCAGCACTTTATACTACCACTTTGTATTGGTGACACCAGGGTGTGAACCCCTTCAAAGATGTCTGATGGAGGAAATGCAAGGCAATTTAGTGGGTTGGGGCAGTTGTGCATCTATTCCAGGTTTGCCCGGAAACCCTCTCCTAGAGCGAGTATCCATGCAAGTACTTGCCACAGGAAGACTGTGTTAATACATTTTTGTGTTGCTGTAAAGAAATATGTGAGGCTGGGTGATTTATAAAGAAAGAGATTTAATTGCCTCACAGCTCTGCAGCTTGTACAGGAAGCATGGTGCTGACATCTGTGGGCTTCTGGTGAGGCCTCAGGAAGCTCACAATCATGGTGGAAGGCAAAAGGGGAATCTGTGGATGACATGGCAAGAGCAAGTGGGGAGGTGCCACACTCTTAAACAACCAGATATTGCATAAACTCAGTGCATAAATCACCTTGAAAGTATGTCTCTTTCATCCCTGATTAATAGCTTGTTTTTGTGCCCTCCAGAGAGTTATGGATGCCTGACTAGCTTTCTGCCTCAGAGTTAAGAGGAGAGCAATGCAATGGGAGGCTGTGAGGGAGGTGACTTGGGGACATCTCTGGCTCTGTACTCAACTCTTCATTTTTGGAAGTGAAAGGCAGTTGTGGGAATTTTCACACATGGTGATCAGTGTCCCAAGAAGTGATTTAGAAAAGCTGACTCAAGGATTAAGTGGAGACCTTTCAGATGAATTTCAGGCTCAGGACTGGAGTGCACAGAATCCCGTGATAAGTCTCTGGTAGAATTAGGATGGCACTTCCAGCCACTCTGAAGCTTAGATTCGATTTCAGGTGAAGACTGAGATAGTTTCACCTGAAACATTCATTCATTCATTCATGAACCTTATACTTACATCTCTCTTTTTGTGGTTTAAGTACACTCTGGTAGGTTGCTTCTACTATGGAAGAGGCTGAAAGTCATACCAAATTGTTGCTTCAGTAAAACTGGGGATGATCTTGCTTTACAAATCTCCCTGATATTTGGCATCTTTCCTCCATTGAATAAATTAGCTCTCAGTGTTCATGGCTGTGTTAGTTGAATCTGTTTCATCAAAACAAAACAAAACGAACAAAACACCAGAAACCCAACTCTAAGTAGATTGAGAAAAAAGGGGAGGCTTTTGTCTTTTGTAAGTGGTAAGTCCGCAGGCTTCAGGCATGGGTAGATCCAGGGCTCAAATGATGTTTTGCAGTTCCACTTTCTCTTCACCTCTGGGCTCTGTTCTCCTTGTTCCTTCATTCTAAGGAGACATTCTTCATTTGGAAGAAAAGGTAGCCTCAGGTGGTCACATGCCGGCATCTCTAAACGTGCAATCCAAAAAAAAGGAGGATCTGATTTCTTCCAGAACCTATATTTACATTCTCAGACAAGATTCTAATCAGCTCTGCTAGGTTCATATGCCCAACTTGGAGTCAACTACTAAAGTTAAGAGGTGCACACTCGGTTAATCATGGTATGATGCCCACATCACCTGGAGGTGAATCTTATTCCAAATACATGAAATAGGTTTCCTGTGGGAGGCAGGGGTTATATTATCAGATGAAAAGGGGGAAAGGGATGCTGGACAGATAGAAGTAATGACTTTCCAACACAGCAGCCAAGCTTGTTTTTCTCTTGGCCTAAAGCATAGTGTTGTGGGCTCTGTTTACACTTCCTCTTACCATTGTGAGGTTATTTAATTGCTTCTGCTGCATAATTGGCTAAATTGGCTAATGTGCCTCATTCTGTGGCTCCATAACTAGCCTGTGTGCCCTCTTTTTTCTTTCCCCATTCCTCTCCTGTCCCCAACCCCCATCCCTGTATGAGTCACCACTAACATCTTTCCAGGACTATACTGCTTTGGGAGGGATAATTCCTTACTTGTGTCGGAAGAGGATGAGAGTAATTAGCTAAGGAGCTCAGGCCAGCAACCATCCGGGCCTCCTTGGAGGATTCTGTGTTCTGTGGGAGGAGAATAATCTGGTTAGAGATAATTTAGGAGAGCCAATGGGATGAGGATGGCTCTTGGGTTTGCTGAAAGAGCACTTCCTATTAACATGAGAATGGAGCATTCTGAGTATCATAGAATGAGAAACTTGTTTTGGGGAGTTCCTATGTTTTGGGCTCATTGGGCAATGACTCCAGCACTGCAATGGGAGAGGGGAGAATAGAAAGCATCATTCTTGCTTATAAGGGATGTCCAAGCTACTTGGGAGTTCTTGGAATATGGGTGCAAAGCATTGGGGTCCAGTGAAAGGCTGCACGTAGTTGCATCTAAACCATATTTTGAGTTACAAATGCAGAGACAAAGGTTAGACAGGGCTAGAGCAGTCAGGGAAGGCTTCCAGGAGGTGGTCTTGAAGCATCAGTGGGAATTGACAAGGTAGTGGGAAGAGGCATGCTAGATAAAGGAAGTGCTACAAACCACACCAGAGAGGAGAAAATGAATGTGTGTTAAGGGATCGGTTGAACAATATCCTGGAAGGAGGGATGGGGCATGGATCAGGGAAGGCTGGGTGATAAAAAACCTAAAATGTGCTGGCCACAGTCCAAAGTGCAGCATTATCTTCTCGACTTAGCTATGTTCGAGGCTTTGTCTTTGTTCTACAGCCCTCCAATTTTGGCTCTGTTTGATTCCATTTGTATCAGACATTGGGTAAATTCCAAGTGATGGTTACTACATACTATGGGAAGTGTAGCTCACCCATGAGGCTAAAGAGCAGACAGTAGAATACCACCTAGAGCTCTGGCATGTCCAGGGTTGGTTTATTTCTTGGGAAGTAAAGAGGCTTTGGGACTTAATTTTTTTTAGTAGATTTCTGTTTGCTGAAAGTTAGGTAAGGCCCAGGACATAGCACCAGTGGCTGATAATCTACAAAGTACCAAGTTCCCATTATGTACTTGGGAGTTTGGTTTAACAAGCATTTGCAAAGCCCCTTCCATGTGATTGGACTGGACAGTACAGGTGATACAAAGGTATTACCTCACCTGCAAGGAGCTTATCATCTAGGAGCGTCTTTAAGAGAAGAAATGGGATACAATAGCAAACATGGGCTTGGTGGTCAGAGAGATCCAAGTTTGCATCCTGACCCTACTAATTATTATTATAGCTCTATGATGTTGGAAAAACAGAACTTCCTTAATTTAAGTTTCTTCATCTGTAAATTGGGACTAATACCTGTCCTGCAGAGTTTTTGTGAGGATTAGAGCTAATATGTGAAACTAAGCCTCTTGGCTCACAATAGGTACTAAATAAGTGTGAATTACCAATATGACTTAGGTGGAAATCAGTACAGCATCCTCTGCTGAGCTGAATTTTGGACCATTGGTCTTTCTTAGAACATAATAAAGAGGAACCTGAGCCTACTTCTTGGTCAATCTTCATGGTCCAGAGCATTTTTAATTGAAAATACAAATATATCTGTGTTTCCTGGTCAGCTGATAGAACATTGAAATAAGATCTTCTAAAAGGCTGAAATTTGGGCAATCTCAAATTATAAATTTTGATCAAGGCTAATGAAGTAAATGGCTTTAAAAATGGTTTAATGGCTTAAAAATGAAGTGAAAATGGCTTTTAGGATCTCCTCACTAATGGTGACTGCACTCTGTCCCAAGTTCCTGGCATAGTTGCCCTATCATATATTTAATAAATATTAATTGAGTGCTTATGTGTTCAGCACTGTTCTAAGAATTTAATGTTTTTATCTTTTGCAACAGCCATAGAAAGGTTAAGTAACACACCAATGGTCAATCCAGCTGACACTGAGAGAGCCATATTCAAATCCTGGCAGTATGGCCCTCGAATCCAGTTCTCAACCATGACAATGGACGACCCATTCCCACAGAGGTCTGCTCCCAGGTATTGGCCGATGTTACATAAACTGCAAACCCTCATAAGCATTTTCACATTTTCATAGGGAACTCTTGAGGATAAGCAAGGCACCAGAAAACAGTCTCAGTAGTGAAATCATAGGAAATGGAGTTATTAGGGCCAAATTTTTCTCCAGAACACCTTCTGGGGACTGCAGTTGGCAGCTGTTACCCTGGTGGTCTAAGAACTTCCAGGATCCTTCTTAGTCGAAATAGTAGTCAATTTCAGGATTCCTAGGGAAGATCAGGGGCTATCTTTTAAAGCAGAAAGAGTTTAGAGTTAAAAGAGACAACAGACATCATCTAGCTCAAGCTTCTCTCTAGTACAAAATTCATCAAAATTGGCAGCGAAGGCCATGGCATCTTTCCTCCACTTGAACACTGCCTCTTGCAGGTGGCTCACTACAGCTGTCGTGCTGTTGCTGGACAGCTCCAGTTGTTAGAAAATTTCTTTTTTTCTTGAGTCAAAATCTGCCTCTTCCTAACACCCACCAATATGTTCCAGTTTTCCTGATAGAACAAATCTATTTCTTCTGTTGGATGACAAAGTGGTGGGACGAGTGTGTTATTGTTGGCATCTGATGCAGGGTTGGCGGAAACTCCCTAACTTCCAGCCACTCTTTCATCTGCACCACTTAATAGATTTGCACCCCTTCTGACCTCTGTACTTCTCTCTCTAGGGAAGACAGGCTGGTGCCCTGGATCCTAACTCCCCCTACCCCTGATTTCCACAGGAATCTCCATCTACCAGTTATTTCTTTTCTCATCTTTAACCACTCTCCATTGGCTCAATGCACTCAGCATTTAAATATATTTAAGCATTTCCATCTTCACAACAAAAATAAAACTCTGCACAGTATCTTCAGCCCACTCCTCTTGCCTTTCCTTCCCCATTCACGGCCTAACTTCTGAAACAGTTGAATCCATTCAGTTTTCCAATTTCTCACCTTCTGGTTTCTCCTCAACCTGCTCCAAACTGGCTTTCCTATCACCCACTCCCTGCAGTGAAAGGTCGCCTAAGATATCTTTGTTCTTAAGACCTAGAGACACTTTTCAAGTCTAATCTTATGTGATCTCTGTGCTATGTGACATCATGAACCACTCTTTAGAAAAACATCCTCTTTATTTGACTTTTCCTGACATACAGTCCTCTGTTTGCACTTCCTGTCTTCCAGTTACTCATTAATCACTTTGAAGACCCATATTCTAGAGTATCAAGTATTGGGTCCATTGAGATTATTTCTTAGATTTCTTCTCATCTGGGGCAGTCACACTCAGCCACGTGCGTTCGATCAGCATCTATGTCTGGCAACTCCAAAGTTACTATATTGAGTTAAGATGTGTCTCTTGAGTTCCAGATTCATATTCAATGGTCCACATAGCATTTCCAGATGGATATTTCCCAAACTCTGTAATACAAAATTGAATTTAAAATATTTTTCCTTCAAATTTGCTTATTTTCTGGTGTTTCTAACTTAGTATTTGGCAGCACCATTTTACCTATTGTACATCCAGAAACATTGGGATAATCTTTGACATTTGCTTCTTTTCTTTCTCTAGGTAAAAGACATCTTCCTTAGCTACATCTTGCTTATTCTAGCGCCTAAATGTTTCTTGAAACCACCATATTCTCTCTAGTTCCTCTGTCACTCTTCTTATGTAGTCCATTGTATTTTGCTGAGGATAGTGTATCAGTCTCTAACCAGTTTCTTGTTTCTTCACTCCATTCCTTGCATTGAGATCAGCATGATCTTTCTAGAGATCAAATATGTTGCCATTACTCCTCTGCTTAAAACCCCTCAGTGGCCTCAGATTCTTCTATGGATAAAGTTCACATGTTCATGTTGCAGGCAGTGATTTGTGATAGTGGTGGGCTAGGTTGTGGGCAGGGGTTTTAAATCAAGAGATGGAGTTCAGTCCACTGAGGTTGGGGAGTGTTGCAGAATACATGAGTATTAAGAGTAGGTGTGGTTATAAAGGCATAAATTGGTACTACATAACTCAAAGAGCAATATTGAAAAGTTAGACATGGCAGGAGCTATGGACAGATTAATAAGCCTGGGCTAGTCACCACTGAGGGAGCACCAGGGACAGCTCCAGTGTCTTGGTCCAGTCTTAGCAATTGCCACCCTTTTATGTGGAAACAGTTTCAGAATTTTTTAACCTCTTTGGAATCTTTGATGCTAAGAGGACAGACTGAAAGATGTAACTGACTGATCCATTAGAGCAAGAGGTTACATCCTTATCTTTTTGGAACTTTCCAAGATTTGAGGGAAGGCAATGCCATTGTTCTGGGTTGGTGAGTTGGGGCTTGGGAAAGGGAGTATGGAGAATGATTCTTTCTTGTCCTTAGAGTTCATCTCACCAGATTTTTTGTTTCTTTCAGGACTCTAATACTTTTTAGTTTTGAAAGTTAAACATTTACATAGAGCCCTCATGTGGCTCCCTTTTTGTTCCCCTTCAATCGCAGTTTTCCCTTGCTCCTGACTCCAAAAAGTATGTTAGCCCCATCCTGCATCCAGTGGGTTTTCTTCCTGATCCCATTGTGAATTGCTGAGGAAGTATTACAAGGAGATGCTTGAAGCTCTGTCCCCCAGAGCTTTCTCAGGGAATTGCTCTCTCTGGGGATCTTCAGGAAAAGAAATTGAGGAAAATCACTGAGGCATGTTCTCTAATGTTGCTTTCTTCAGGGAACTATGTGGAGCTCTGTTTCATGGACAGGGCTTTCATACCTTTTTTTTTTTTTTCTAATCTGTTCTTCCACTAGATATTAGGATCATTTCTCTGAAAGTTTTCAGGGGAGATAAGAATGGAACTGGGGAAAAAACTCCAGTTCTAGTCAGCATGAACAATAGATGAACTTATTGGGAAAACTGCTGACTGCACAGAACTCAGGGACAGATACCAGATATTTTAAAGGTATTTTAGGGAAAATGAATTCAAATTACAGCATTTTTGTCTCCAGGCTCAGTCAGAAAATGTGTCTCTGCCTCCTGGGGAAAGAAACATTTTTTCTTGCTGGCATGGTAATGGGGAAGATATTATTATCCTTTTAGGTGGGCACAAGAAACTGGGAACTGTTTTTGGGGGTGGGGTGGAAATGACAGACTCATTTTCTCAAAAACCAGACTAGTTCCCTCAAGTCAGCAGGCTGTGGTGGTTCGATTTCTTCAAGACTCTTTATGTTCAAGGGAAGTAAAAGGCATTCATTAGTTCCACTTGGACATTTAATAATAGCAAACGCACAGGATGGAAAGTGGGCTAGATTGACTTTATCGTGAAGCTGTCCTCTGAGATGAAAGCCTTGGGAATGCTGTGGTGAGAGTTGCTGGCTCTTCTCCAGCAGGCAGATGAAGCCAGCCTTGGGGAGGAGAAGAAATTCTTAGAAAACTAGCCAAAGTCTTTGCAAGGCATACACTTGGGATCCAAGCTTAGATCCTGAGCTACCCTGTGTTATTAACAGTGGGAACTAGAGAAAGGTGTTTCAAACCCATTGTGCATTAGGTGGTGGGGAGAGGTGGGAGTGGGAGGGTGCACATCTGTTAGTTGTGAAGACAACTGGCACCTGACGTCATGGCTTCCTGCAGGGCTCTCTTAATCTAAAAGTTAACTCAAGAAGTTAACAATTAGTAAGTGAAGGAGTCCAAAGAGGAACCCTAGGAAGAGCTGGAGGGAGGCCCAGACTTACAAAAAAACTTTCATGTTCCATGACAGTACTAGTGGAAATTTTTATAACTTGAAGAACATTTACCACCAATGTTCTTTGGAAAAATTTCAGCATGATGGTCTACATATTGAGTCGATGCTGGTTGCTTGCGACCAGCTGCCTGGTTTTCAAAATTCGGAGGTACCAAGCAATTACTCTGAAAATTTGCAGGAGGAAGCCAGTCATGATTCTCAGTATGCTCTGATGGTTCCAGCCATCTCAAGTTTTTCCACATTTGTAAATGGAAACTTCTGACATGGTGACAGGTAATCTGGAGGTGAAAGGCATGGCTTTGCAATGGGACATGGTTTAAGGTTGGGTGCTGGTTTTGCCATTTCCTAATAGGGTGAAATAGGGCAGGTGAGCTCTCTGAGTCTCACTTATTTGCATAGAAAGTGCGAATATGGCCCATATCAAAGCACTGCTGTAGGGATTCAATGATGATGAGTATCAAACAGCCAAGGTGGTGCTTGGGACGTAATGGGTATATAATAATAACCAGTTGCATGAAAAAGAGACTAGAATTTTGGTTTAGTCTCTCCTAAACGCAGCAGTTTCAGGAGAAAGTCACAGCCTATCCCTTGTTGTGTGTGTTGATCAGAAGCGTAGGCTCTGAATTCAAACGTATTTGAGTTCCAGTATCAGCTTCAGCACTTAGTAGCTGAGTGATCTTGGATAGATCTCTTAACCTCTCTAAGTCTCAGTTTTTCAGCTATGAATGAAATAAAATACCATGGACATCATTGAGTTGCTGTGAGAATTAAATAAACTAGTCTGCATAGAGGGTTTTGCAGAGTGCTTTGTTCAAAGACAGTACCCTCAAATTTAACTTTTTAACATTGTTATTGTGTAATTATTACTTAAATGGCTATGTCCTGGGTTACCTTATCCTAACAAAATGAAGGAAACTAAGATTTAGCTATTGCAGTTAACTGAATGTCCTTGATACCGGGATCTTTTTTTCCCCCCTTACATTGATGTATGTAATACTTTCATCTACTCAAATCTTAGCAAGAACTGAATATTTTCTAGACTTAAAATTTATTTGTTTGTTTTTATAATTTTAAGTTTCATTTTAGATTCAGTGGGTACATGTGCAGGTTTGTTACATGGGTATATTGCATGATGCTGGGGTTTGTAATATAATTGATTCCATCACCTAGGTAGTGAGCATAGTACCCAGTAATTAGTTTTCAAGTCTTGTCCTCCTCTCTACCTCCCTCTTCTAGCAGTTCCCAGTGTTTGTGGCTGCCATTTTTATGTTCATGGATACCCAATGATTAGCTCCCACCTATGAGTGAGTACATGCACTATTTAGTTTTCTGTTCTCGTGTTAGTTTGCTTAGGACAATGGCCTCTAGCTGTGTTCATGTTGCTGCAAAGAACACAATTTTGTTCTTTTTATGGCTGCATAGTATTACATGGTGTATATGTGCCACATTTTCTTTATCCACGGTATTCCGTGATGCATTTTTGCCACATGGTGTATATGTGCCGCATTTTCTTTATCCAATCCACCATTGATGAGCAACCAGGTTAATTCCATGTCTTTGTTATTGTGACTAGTGCTGTGATGAACATACAAATGCCTTTGTCCTTTTGGTAAAAACGATTTGTCTTCCCTTGAATATATACCCAGTAATGGAATTGTTGGATTAAATGGTAGTTTTGTTTTAAGTTATTTTAGCAGTCTCCAAACTGATTTTCATAGTGGCTGAACTAATTTACATTCCCACCCACAGTGTATAAGTGTTCCCTTTTCTCCACATAGACCTCAAGTTTGGCAAATGTTTTTTGTTAAGTGCACTTGCTAACTCAGCTAGTTTTATCTGGGTGGACTGGCTAGTTTTATCAATTAGTATGGCTCCTAATTGAATGGCAATGCCCTGATATTACATTTAGCAACAATTCTGTCCCTGAAGGGGCAAAGAAGGGACAAATGAACTCAAGTGGCATAAGTTTTGGGAAGTCCTAGCCTTCAGTTATGGTTCCTAAAGTTTGTGGCCCAGGGAAACATGATCATAATTTGAGTTAACTTGAGAATTAATGTAAAAGCCAGAGGAGTTGGAGCACAGAGTAGCTGTCCTAGGAGAACCCTATGGAAAGAAGCTAAGCCCTTACTTGATACTTTATTATTTAATTCTCTAAGGGTCAGAAAGGTGTTGGGTTTCTGTCTCTGGTATCCTGAGAAGGTTTCCCCCAGTGCTAAGGCTGTCCCTCCAGGAATGGGCAGGAATACAGATTTAGTGGTTCATCTTGGCCTAAGTCATCTACTCTCAAGGAACTCAACACATGCTTGGGAATCTACTATTGTTAATAGTGCTCCCCAGCTATGGGTACCCAAAATAAGGGTATCTTCCAGTCTCTACCTCTGGGAGGCCATTTGACCTGTAGTTATTTTCTAGGGGTTTTGAATTCCCGAGTGGAGCTTGCTTAAGCCCTCTGACCTCTCAGTGCTTCTGCCCTCTGGTAAAACATCTGGAGCCAATCAAGTTTGCTAAATGATGGGAGGTAAGAATGTGTTTGGATGGCCTCCTTTCTCTTCTACATTATCCTCTCGGAAAAAGCACACTTGAAGCAATGACTCTTAAGCTACAATCCATAAAATATTACAGGCATATCCCAGAGGTACTGTGGGTTCAGTTCCAGAACACTGCAATAAAGTTAATATTGCAAAAAACAAAGTCACACATTTTTTGCTTTCCCAGTACATATAAAAGTTGTTTTTACACGACACTGTAGTCTATTACCTGTGTAATAGCATTATTTATAAATTAACACATAGACATTAATTTAAAAATATTGCTAAAATGTGCTAGTGATCATCTGAGCCTTAGAGTCAATAATATTTTTGCTGGTGGAAGGTCTTACCACACTGTTGATAACTGCTGACTGGTGGTGGTTGTCGAAGGGTGAGATGGCTCCCACGATTTCCTAAAAAGAAGACCACGGTGATGTTTGCCACATGGATTGACTCTTCATTCTACAAAAGATTTCTCTGTAGCATGTGATGCTATTTGATAGCATTTGACCCACAGTAAAACTTCTTTCAAAATTAGAACCAGTCCTCTCAAACTCTGCTGCAGCTTTGTTAATCAAGTTTATGTAATATTCTAAATTCTTTGTGGTCATTTTGAGAATGTTCACAGCATCTTCACCAAAAGCAAATCCCATCTCAAGGAACCACTTTCTTTGCTCATTTGTAAGTAGCAACTCCTCATTCTTTCAAGGTTGATCGCAGGATTGCAGCAATTCAGTCACATCCTCAGGCCCCACTTCTAATTCCAGTTCTCTTTCTCTTTCCACCACATCTGAGGTTACTTCCTCCACTGAAGTCTTGAATCCCTCAAAGTCACCCATGAGGATTGAAATCAGCTTCTTCCAAACTCTGGTAATATTGATATTTTGATTCCTCTTGTGAATCATGAATATTTTTTAAAAGGAATCTACAATAGTGAATCCTTTTCAGATGGTTTGCAATTTACTTTTTCCAAATCCATCAGAAGAAACACTGTCTGTTGCTGTGATAGCCTTACAAAAGGCATTTTTAAAATAACAAAACTTGAAAGTAAAAAATGAGTCTTTGATGCACTGATTGCAGAATAGATATTGTGTTAGCAGGCATGAAAACAACATTAATTTCCTTGTATGTCTCCATCAGAGCTCTTGGGTGACAAGGTGCATTGTCAATGAGCAGTAATATTTTGAAAGGTATCTTTTATTCTGTGAGGAGTAGGTCTCAATAATGGACTTAAAGTATCTAGTACCTCACCATATTGTAAACAGATGCATTGTCATCCAGGCTTTGTTGTTCCATTTATGGATAACAGGCAGAGTCAATTTAGCATAATTCTCATGGGCCCTAGGATTTTTGAAATGGTAAATGAACATTGGCTTCCCCTTTAGGTCACCAGCTCCATTAGCCTGTAACAAGAGAGTCAGCTTGTCCTTTGGATATTTGAAGCCAGGCCTTGACTTCTCTCTAACTAGGAAAGTCCTAGATGGCATCTTCTGTTAGGAGGTTGTTTTGTCTACACTGAACATCTGTTTTGTGTAGCTACCTTTATAAGTTATCTTAGCTAGATCTTCTGAATAACTTGCCACAGCTTCTGTATCAGCACCTGCTGCTTCACCTTGTACTTCTATGGCATGACGATGGCCTCTTTCCTTTAATCCTATTAACCAATCTCTGCTAGCTTCTAACTTTTCTTCTGCAGCTTTCTCATCTCTCTCAGTCTTCACAGAATTAGAGAGTTAGGATCTTACTCTGGATTCGGCTTTGGCTTGAAGAAATGTGAAACTCTGTAACAACTAAAATATAAAACTTTATCTGCAATAAGGCTGTTTGGCTTTCTCATCATTTGTGTATTCACTGGCATAGTACTTTTAATTTCCTTCAATAAATTTTCCTTTGCATTCACAGCTTGGCTGACAGTTTGGCACAAGAGGTCTAGCTTTTGACTCAGGCCATGCTCACTAAGGGAGTCCTATGAATTCTCAATGCTTCTGCCCTCTGGTAAAAAATCTGGAGCCAATCAAGGTTGCCAAATGATAGGAGGTAAGAATTTATTTGGATGTCTCCTCTTTGTCTTCTACATTATCCTCTTAGATAAGGCACACTTGAAGAACGATTCCCAAGCTTGGCTTTTGACATGCTTTTCTCATTAGACTGAATTATTTGTAGCTTTTGATTTAAAAGGAGAGACATGTGATTCTTCCTTTCACTTGCACACTTACAGGCCATTGTAGGGTTACTAATCAGCCTAATTTCAATATTTAGTTTCAGGGAATCGGGAGACCCAAAGAGTGGGAGACAGATGGGTGCATGGTGAGACTGTCAGAACACAAACAACATTTATTGATTAAGTTGCTATGTTATATGAAGGGATTTGTTGTGCCCCCAATTAGAATACTAACATCAAAACTCACTGATCACAGATCATAACAGATACAATAATTAAAATGTTAGAAATATTGTAAGAATTACCAAAATGTGACACACAGACAGCAAGTGAGCACATGCTATTGGAAAAATGGCACCAATGGACTGGTTCAACCCAGAGTAGCACAAGCCTTCAGTTTGTAAACAAACAAACAAACAAACAATTATCTGCAAAGATGATGTAGTAGATAGCAATAAAATAAGGCATTCCTGCAATCCTATGAGATGATGAATCAAAAAGAGTCCTGGCATGAACACATTTGAAAAACACTGATCTAGCTATTCTCTCCTGCAGAAGCCAGTTGCAGAATTTTGGTAGGGGTTGCTGGGGACAGAATTGGATGACCTTTGCTATTTTGTTGGGTCTTCCCCGAGCCTGAGAAGGTTAACCTTAGAGGACGGTGGTAGAAGTGCTTCTGGGGCTTGCCCTGCAAGGCAGCTTCCTAGAGGACTTGCTAAAGTCTATGAAGTAAGTGCTATGTTCCCGTCCCTATGCCTAGAAGCCATCACCTGGTGGTTTATCTTGGTCCCAAGCAGAGAAAAGTAGAGGTTTAAAATGGAACAGTGTGGGCAGCACATGCACATATAGACAAACTTATGCGCAGATGTAAATGCATCTTTTCTTTGGGATGCAAAACACTGAAATAGTCTATAAGCTTTTTATTATGGGGGAAGCTGAGCTAAATTGTTGTTAAAAAACTTAACCAAATGCGAACTATTCTTCCATTGAAATCATATGTATATTTCATCAGATGTGTACTCTTCAACAAGACTGGAATTTATTTAGTTACTTCCTCTGGACAGCAATTATTACCACACTTTTATAATAGGCTTTCTCCAAAACCCCCTTTGTCACATTAATTCATCCCACAACCTGTGATCAAATAAAACATTTGGTTACAAATTCAGGCACTTGGCATATATTAACTGCTTTCATCCTCAGAGTAATCCTGTGGGCCTAGTGTCATTATCACTATAGGATGTCCATTAAGTCTGGAAGTCTAGGTATAATGGACATCCTATAGTGATTACACACACACACACACACACACACGTATATAAATGTTTATATATTTATATTATATACATTATATAAAAATGTTTATATAATATATACATTATATAAAAATGTTTATATATTTATATATTATATAAATTATGTAATTTCACACTTTGAAGACATCCTTAATGACTATATGTATATATTTGCATAGAAAGACAGATCTACAATCAAGACTATATTGCATGTGACACATTATTAATAGTGGGAAAGGGACCAGTTTCCCATCATACATGTATAGTCACTAAGGATGTCTTCAAAGTGTGAAATCATAAAAATGCTTTTCCTCTATTTTCTAAGTTTATGAAATCCTGTATTTGCAGATGGATAAGATGAAGTTTAGCCAGTAATAGGGTCACTGGGAATTGGACCCCAACCTGTCTGATTTCAAAGACCAGGTTCTCTCAAGGACACCTCACAGCTGTGACCAGGAGTTTGACTTACTTTGCAGGGACGGGAGGGCTAGAAAGAGATCAGGGGTCTGCAGGTGAAACTGACCATAGCAGGAATCACTACAATAGTCCAACAGGCTGTTTGGGAAGTTAGCATTCTGCAGAATTAGCAGGACTGGCATTTTGGAGGAGGGTCAGTTGGGCCTCCATGTACAAAGTGATGACCATCTCAAGAAAAGTGACCAGAATGAGTAAGCAGATGGCAAGTTAGACTTAAGAGTAAAGGTGCAAGAAAGTGGGCTGCCTTCCACCCTGAAAAGAAAAGTAGGAATTGCCAGGCTTACCCCAAATCCCTTTAGAGAGTTCTCTGACTGGAATAAAAAAAACAAATTTCAAGATCCTTTGTAAGCACCCAAAAAGTCATTCCGATTTAGAACTTGTAATTCACCAGATGCTTGCCTGGTTGGACCCTGGGCTTGAGCCTTAGCTATCATTTTCTGCTTGCAGTATCTTATTTTTCACAACTCTCATAGTTTTGTGGTTTCCAAAAACCCTACCGTTGCTTTTGTTTGGAAATTTTTGAAGAGACTCTGAAGGCTGTTCTTCCCTGGAGGCCCAGCTAGAATTCGAAATAAGCTGCTTCCTCCCTGAGGCTCAGGCACAAACCAAAGGCAACTGCCAAACCAATGAGGCCTTGGAGCCTGGGCCCCGGAACTTCTGTGCCATGCAATAAGCCATGCCTTTGCCAAAGAAAAGAAAAATGAGGCCTTTTTTGGCCTTTTCCTATCCTCATGTAAAGGAGGATTTTATGCTTAGAGACGATAGCTTATGATGTGCCAGATAAAGAGATCACCAGACAGAGGGGCTAAGCTTTCAGTTTTACATTGATGTTGAGGGAGAGGATACTTATCAATCCCAAACAGTTATTTTACTCTTCTTTTTCTTCATTGCATTTGTTACAGCATATAATTGTATAGTTATTTCTCCAGTAACCTGTTTATTATCTTCTTCACTGAGCTCTAAAGATCATGAGGACAGGTTCTACATCTGCTTCGTTCTATGTGTACCCTCAGGTTCTAGCACAAAGTACACGAGTGATATTTGGGGGATGAATGAATGAATGAGCATCAGGAATGGGTAGGGATGAGATGTGCATTGAACACAGGCCATGGGGTAGTCCAGAGTATGTCTCCATCACAGGCTAGCCAAGGCAAGGTGGCTTTTGGATGTGTCACATGAATGGGAAAGGCAGCAAGTGTGGGAAGGAGTGCAGAAGAGAGGGAGATCACTGAGGCCTGGTATAGTCAGAGAAGGTTTGACAGCAAAGACAAGCTCAAGAATAACCTCAAAGTTGGTTTAGGAGAGGACACACCTGGGACACCTGATAGTGTGAGGAAAGGCAAGCTGATGCAGATGAGAAAAGTACATGGTGGATGGACTATTGACATAAAAAGAAATAATGTCTTTCACAGCAACTTGGATGGAGCTGGAGGCCATTATTCTAAGAAACAACTCAGGAATGGAAAAATCAATATTGTATGTTCTCACTTATAAGTGAGAGCCAAGCCATGAAGATGCAAAGATATAAGAATGATATAATGGACTTTGCCGACTCAGGAAATGTTGAGAGTGGGATGAGGGATAAAAAGACTATATATATTGGGTACAGTGTACATTGCTTGGGGTTGAGTACACTAAACTCTCAGAAATCACCACAAAAGAACTTATCTATGTAACCAGAAACCACCTGTACCCACTAAATTGCCAAAATAAAAGTAAAAATTAATAAAAAACAAAGAAAAGTACATGGTGGGCATGAAGGATAACTGCCCAAGCACCCAGGTGTTTGACAAGTATCTTGGAGATGGTAGGAAGTAAATTGGGAATAGCCTGGCAAAAGTATTTTAAGTGTATACAATAATAACAATATTCATTGAGCTTTTACTATATATCAGGTTTCAGGGTAAAGATTTTGCATTAATTCCTATTACTAATACATCAGGCCTGTGAATTAAAAACTATTATTCCCATTTTCTAACAGAAGAAATTGAGGCATAGAAAAGTTAGGCCAGTCAGTGTAGACTGTAGTTGACTCCAGATCCTTTGTCATTACTGTCTTATAATCTCTCCTCACTCATGTCTGATCTTAATCTTAGTTTTGGGAGGACTATTTACCAATGCCCCTCCTGACCTCCCAATCAAGCCTTCATGAAGGTGATGGTATTCTTTAATGTTTTCATCTTGACTACTGTCATATTTTACATTTGTTCATTGCTGTATTCCCAGATAATCCTTAATGGAGTTGCTTTGGAGTCCCAGAATTAGATCTTAGTTGGTGAGACAGGAAGATTTAGGAGTCTGAAAGGCTTAGCCCCCAATCTCTCTATCTCTCTCTCTTTTTTTTTTTTGAGATGGAGTCTTGCTGTTTTGCCCAGGCTGAAGTGCAGGGGCATGATCTCAGCTCACTGCAACCTCTGCCTTCTGGTTTAAAGTGGTTCTTCTGCCTCAGCCTCCCGAGCAGCTGGAACTACAGGCACACGCTACCAAGCCCAGCTAATTTTTGTATTTTTAGTAGAGATGGGATTTCACCATATTGGCCAGGCTGGTCTTGAACTCCTGACCTCGTGATCTACCTGCTTGGCCTCCCAAAGTGCTGGGATTACAAGTGTGAGCCACCACGCCCAGTTGGCTTCCAGTCTCTACTGTACTTTTCGCTAGCTGTGGGACTCCAGGGAAAGTTGCATAACCCATTTGGCTTTGCTGTTGGATGAGGGTATCCCCTCCAGTCCACAGTGCAGGGAACTGCTGCTCAGAAAGAGCAAATAAATGTGAAGCACTTGGTCTAGGGCTCTGCATGTGGACTAGAAATGCTTTAAAAATGGCAGCAATTTCAGTGCATAGGTTTTAGCTAGTGATGGAAGTTCAGTTTATCACACTGTACTCTCTTGTACAAATGTCCAAACTTTAGGTGAATTGTCAAGAAAAGCAAAAACAATACAATGTGTTATTGTGTTGCTATTTTGACAACCAGTGAGCTAAATTGGGAGTTTGAAAAGGCAGTAAAGAGCTCTGCATGCCCACAAAAGGCAGGGGAAGGGGGTGAGTTGTGTGTGGCAGGAGCGAAAGACAGATATTCAGGGAAAATAATGTTGCTGTGGTTACAGCCTAGAAAATAAAAACTCTGCATGCCAAACAGAAATAGCTTAAAATTCACTTGGAATTTATAAGCTGATGAAACAGGTGTTCTTGGAAGTTAATTAAACACCAAAACATTCTTCAAGTCTGGTGAGTAGTTGCCAGCAAATGTGTTTCCGCTGCTCAGGGATGTTGGGGCTTGATGTTGTGTGGCATGAACTGTGGCTGTGAGCTAAGAGCATGTTGCTTGCACTCACATGATTGCTGTGTCCTGAGTGTGTCTCTTGCTTCAGGTGTGAAAACAGCACAGGGACTAGGGTGAGGAGAAGGGAACACTCGCTTTAGGAAGGAAATATGAGGTTGTACCCAAGACTCAGGATAAATAGTATTTTAATGCAGTATTTTAAAAACTCAACAAGAAAACCCATGATGAACAAAATATAAAATCTGGATAAAGTCAGGAATTGAACAGCACCTGCCATCTCTGAAACCTAAATTCAGCTTTTATGTTCCAGTGTTTGGATGAGAGGGAACTGTCTGTCACTCTCCAACCTGGTGGATTTTTGACAGTCATGATGGCTTCTAGAATGTTCCACGGTCTCCTTCAAGGGAACTGTTGCTTCCTTCGTCCCTTTATTCCTCGTTTTCTCCCCTCCCTCTCAGTCAGCAAACATTTATGAAGCACCTGCCTTGTGATGCTGTGCTCTTCTGTACGGAGGACTCTGAGGTAAACAGGACAGGGACACTGCTGCTTTTTTTTTTCTTTTTCATTTTTTTGAGAGGTAGTCTTGCTCAGTCACGAGGCTGGAGTGCAGTGGTGCGATCTTGGCTCACTGCAACCTCCACCTCCAGGATTCAAGTGATTCTCCTGCCTCAGCCTTCCGAGTAGCTGGGACTACAGGCACGTGCCACCAGGCCCAGCTGATTTTTGTATTTTTAGTAGAGATGGAGTTTCACCATGTTGGCCAGGATGGTCTTGATCTCTTGACCTCATGAATCACCTGCCTTGACCTCCCAAAGTGCTAGGATTACAGGTGTGAGCCACTGTGTCTGGTGGTCCTTTTGCCTTTCTAAGTCTTATTTCCTCAGCAAGGCTCTGATTTCTTTGTGACCAGGGAGATATCAAGATGCTCATTGTGATGGTTAATTTTATGTGTCAGCTTGCCTGGACGAAGGGATACTCACATGGCTGGTAAAATATTTTTTCTGAGTGTCTGTGAAGATGTTTTCAAAAGAGATTAGCATATGAATCAGTAGACTGAGTGAAGAAGGTCTGCCTCAGCGCTGCGAGTGGGCGTCATCCAATCCGTTAAGGACTTGGACAGAACAAAAAGGTGAAGGAAAGGCAAATTCTCTCTCTCCTCCCTCCCCACAACCCCTCACTTCCTTGACCTGGGTCATTACTCTCCTGTCCTGGGACATAGGAGCTCCTGGTCCTACAGCCTTTGGACTCTTGGACTTAAACCATTGGCTTCTCTGGTTCCCAGCCCTTTGGACATGAACTGAAGTATGCCACAGGCTTTCCTGGTGCTCCAGCTTGCAGGTGGCAGATTGTGGGACTTCTTGGCCTCCATAATCTTGTGAGTTTATAATAAATAATAAATCTATGATCTCCTCTTATCTATATATCTTCTGTTGGTTCTGTTCTCTGGAGGGCCCTGAGTAATGCACTCAGGCACTGTGTGATGGCGCTTAAGAGATCAGTGTGTGGCATCTAAAAGCCTAGTCTTGAATTCCACATTTGTCACTGACTGGTTATGTTAGATGCTTAGACATCTTAAGCCTGGGTTTTTATCACGTTTGAACAAGTGTTGTAATAGTCTCTACCTTTCAGGGTCGCTGTGCAGATATAAAAGAGACGTACGGAGAGGGTTCAGCCGAGCATTTGGCTTGTGGTGAGTGTTCACAAGCATCAGAATCATTCAAAAGGTATGAGGGGAGCGGGAGCAGAAGAGACACAGCCCATAGGAAACAGTACAAAGGGAGAAGACAGCTGAAAGGCATCTTTCCTATGGTTTCTATAGCTAGAGGTACTTCGGAGTGACTCATACGGCCCCTGATGACAGTCATAGATGAGGCAAAGTTTCATTTTTCCAACGTCTCCCAGGATTAACTTATTGCATATCCTGATTTAATTGTCTGCCCTTGTCATGCGGTCTCCCAGTCATAGACATATGAGCAACAGGTATAATCATATTATTTTATTATTAGACACTGATCATGGATAATGTACTTTGTTTATATTGGCTTTAGGAACTCAGAACATCAACTGGAGTAGACATTGTTGGGAACTTTATAAGCCACTTTCAGCTGATAACAACCCCATGTATGTGAATGGCACAGTCTGGTATTGCTGAATTCTGATTGTCTGAGCTTTCTTTTTTTTAAATTTTATTTTTAAAAAATTTATATATATATATTTTATTGCACTTTAGGTTCTGGGGTGCATGTGAAGAACATGCAGGATTGTTGCATAGGTACATTCATGGCAATGTGGTTTGCTGCCTCCATCCCCATTGCCTATATCTGGCATTTCTCCCCATGTTATCCCTCCCCAACTCCCTACTCGCCACTGTCCCTCTCCTAGTACCCCCCCAACAGACCCCAGTGTATGATGCTCCCCTTCCTGTGTCCATGTGTTCTCATTGTTCAACACCCACCTATGAGTGAGAACATGCGGTGTTTGATTTTCTGTTCTTGTGTCAGTTTGCTGAGATTAATGGTTTCCAGATTCATCCATGTCCCTACAAAGGACACGAACTCATCGCTTTTGATGGCTGCATAATATTCCATGGTGTATATGTGCCACATTTTCCCTGTCCAGTCTATCATCGATGGGCATTTGGGTTGGTTCCAGATCTTTGCTATTGTAAACTGTGCTGCAATGAACATTCGTGTGCATGTGTCCTCTGTATTATATTTAGGAGTTAGGATCTCCAGGTTCTCAATCACCAAATAAAAGCAATTTGGATTCCCACCTTGAGTGATTACAGGAGCCTACCTCAAGCCCTCTCCTCCTCCTGCCAGTATCTTTGAGACCCCCAGTGAGCTGTGCCATTTTGGCAACATTAGCTTGTCTTCTGGAAGCCAACATATTTTCTCGCCCCTCGCAAACTGCATTTCCCTGTGCCAACCACAGAGCTGATAGCTTTTTGCCTCTACGCTTTTTATCAAAGTCATGATCGTATAATAAATTCACAAGTAAGGAAATATATTTATTTGCAAAAGGTCAACCTCACAAGTTAGCAAAGAAATGCAAATTAAAACAAGTGCCATTTTTCACCTCTCAAATTGGCAAAGATGAAAGTAATTATATATTCAATATTGGCAAAAGTGTGATCAAAATGAGTACTTCCACTGGTAAAAGTGTAAATATTTATATGTAATGTATAAAGATTATAATTTACCTGTAAACCAGTAATTCAACTCCTAGAAAAATATGCTAAGGAAATCACTGAAGTTGCACAAATATATTTATGTGCAAAAATATCCATCACTCTATTACTTTTAATAATGAAAAATAAGAAACCACCCGAATTGCCAATAATTGAAGATTAGTTAAATAAATTATGGTAAAGCCCAATAAAAATATTTTAATGCCATGGGAACTAAGCTAGCTGTAGTATTGAATGGGAAGAATTAAGATACAGAAAATACACTAGATTGATTATAAATACCATTTGAATGAACTCAGACACCTTCCAAATTTCTCTTATTAACTTTGGATAGTGGGATTTCAGGTAATTTTTATTTCCTTCTTCATAATTTTCCCTACTTTCCAAATTTTGAATAAAGACTATGACTTTTATAGTGAGAAAAATACATATATGCATATTTAAGTTTGACCATATGCCCCTATCCATATATTTCTATATATGTGCATGTACTCATGTGGATAAGTTCCAATACTGCTTTCTCTCCATCCTGAGTCATGACGCTACTATCCAGACAAGGCCAGCAGCTGCCAGGTAAGGGGAGTACCCCAGCTCCACTATGGTTTCCACGACACACCCACCCTCAGTCACATTGACTCTTCTCCCCCAAAGCTTCCCATCCAGAGACTCATCATCTCAGACAGTCAGAGCTGGAGGAGACCTTCAGGATGGATCGTGTGTTCGTGATCTCTCTTGCACCATGAGCTCTTTGGCTGATGAAACTCATGGAGTCCCTTCTCCAAACAATCATTTTACATGCATAAAATAAAATACACAGAATTTCAAAGGAGACCATGCATGCCTTGAGCGGTAAGGTTCTAGGCCATGTCCTTCATATTTCATATAAGGGAACTAATCTGTGGTTCAGCATTGTGGCCCTTGGTTTTTGTACCCCCTGACATTGACCGGCAGATGGTGGAACTCTGTGACCATTTTCCCTCTGAATGACTTATGTGATTCTATCGAAGCATTCCACGTTTAACCTCCCTTTCTATGAGACCTAGAAAATGACCGCTTGATTTTCACAGCAACTTTCCAAGGTCAATATCATTGTCTTCATGTCTAAATGAAGACAATGAGGTCCAGGGGGGTCAGCACAGGTGAGAGGGGTGATGATATCTGTAAGACCCAGGGGCTCACATGACGTGGTCTGACTCAGCCAGTGCTCAGTTGGGAAAGGGAAGCTCTTCTCTCTCTAGGGCTCTAAGTGGGCTCTAGGGCTGCTTAGAGGACCCAGCAGAGGACTTCCAGAGGAAAGAGACTGCCTGTTGGTGAAGCCAACCCAGAAAAATGTAGAACTTAGGGGAGGCAAGGCATTGAGAATACAGGGTTTGTGGGGGACCTCTGATCCAGCTGAACCTGAAGCAGTTTCCTAACATGTTAATGACATAAGTCAACATACTACCCCTCCCTTTCTGTCTTTCTTTCTTTTTAAAACCAGTTTGATTCAGTTAGCTACAACTGAATATGTGCATTTAGTGAGTGTACAAACTAGGTCAGGTACTAATTGTCCCTATCTTACAGATCAGAAAACTGAGGTAGGCCAGGAGAAGGAAACAGCTAGCAAGTGGAAAAGCCATAATTTGAGTCCCACTCTTTCTGACCTCAAAGCCTTAACCATGACTGCATATGAGTCCAGGTGAAGGTCAAAAGCATCCCTCTTTGGGGGAGTCAGAATCTTCAGTCAAGAGGTCTATTCAATATTCTTGCATATCCTCCCTCTGGGCTCAGAGCAGAACATTCAGCAGCTCATGGCCACGTGACCACTGACCACAGCCACCAAGCAAGGAGGTGTGGTCTTTCTCTACACATATCTCTCAGGCCGCCTATGTGGGTTCTTTTCTTCTTAGCCTTGTGGTTGATGTTCTTTCTATCCCCTCTTACCTGCACGAATGGCACAGTTTGCTCCAGAATCCCCACAGACACCTTTGGGGAAGAAGGGTATAGGTGGGAGCAGCCCCCAAATCTCCCCATCCCCTCCTCCTTCCCCAGCCAGACACCCTCCCTGCCTTTGCCATAGCCGCTCGCTCACCTGTAAATCAGTACCTCATCATCAGAGCAGTTGTACTGCAGCTGGTACATCTTCACCCGGGGTGCTGATTTGCTGACAGACCACTTGACCAGGGCCGAGGTGGTGGTCACTTCAGACACAAGCACAGCCCGTTCCGGGGGGCTTTTGGGAGGCTCTCCACCCCCACTGCCTCCACCTCCCCGGCTGGTCTTGCTGGAGCCAGTGATGTCTGAGAGGCGGGACTTGGGGGAGGCAGTGCGGCTGGTGCTGTTGCTGAGGTGTGGCAGCTGGACGATGGAGACCTCGACCGTGGCTGTGGCCTCTCCGGCGGCATTGGCAGCAATGCAGGTGAAGGCACCACTGTCCTGAGATGTGGTGATGAAGATGTCCAGGGTGCCATTGTCATAGACAGCGGTCCTTGAGGAGTTCCCTACCAGGCGGTCATCGGGGGCTACCCAGTGGATCAGGGGGCTGGGGTCCCCGATGGCTTTGCACTTAAGTGTGGCCGCCTGGCCCTCCAGAACCAGCAGCTTGTGTGTGTGCTGGGTAATGAGAGGCGGCTCACACACGAACTCCTCCTCACGCACATGCCAGAAGTAGCGGCCCTTCAGGCCCCCTGGGGAGCCACAGGTTTCCAGGTCATCATCCCGCTCGAGCCTCCGTAGCCAGAGAAGCTCACAATTGCAGTGAAGTGGGTTGCCCCCAAAACTAAAGGACAAGGGTGGGGCAAAGGGTGTGGCTGTCAAAGTGGAAGCCTGTGAGCGGGCAAAGATGGGGTCTGGGGGCAGCTTCTGTAGCCGGTTGGAGGTGAGGTCCAGGCGGGCCAGTTTCTGCAGGTCTGCAAAGGTGCCCTCGGCGATGTGGTCCAGCAGGTTGTGGTCCAGGCTCAGCTGGTGGAGGTTGACCATGCGCCGCACAGAGTCCCACGGCAGGCCGTGGAGGTTGTTGTAGGAGAGGTCTAGGTCCTCCAGCGTCAGCAGGAAGTCCTCGAAAGCCTCGTCTGCGATGCCGCCCAGCTGGTTATTGTTCACGATAAGGTGCTGCAGGTTGACCAGACCCCGGAGCGTGTCCTCTCCGAGGCTTGGCAGCCGATTGCTGTCGAGATGCAGGGAGCGGAGGCTCTCGAGGTCCAGAAAGGAAAAGGGCTGGATGTGGCTGATGGTGTTCCTGGACAGGGTCAGGTCCACCAGCCCTGTCATGTTGGCAAAGTCCTGGCGGCTGATGTGGATAATGAAGTTGCCGCCCAGGCGCAGTTCCACGGTCCGCCGGTCAATGTCAGGGGGTACAAAGAGCAGCCCCTTGGAGGGGCACAGGGTCCCCAGTGACTCAGACAGGTTCTGGCAGACACAGTACTTGGGGCAGGCGTCAACCACAGCAAACGCCATGCCAAACGCCAGCAGGCCACCAAGCAGGGTCTCCATGGTCTGGTCACTCAGGCCACGGTGCCTGGAAGGGAGGAACACAAGGTCAGGGTCAGGAAGCAAATTCCTAACACACTCACCCAGAGCTTCCTCCCTCACATTAACCCTCTTTGTCTTAGGGAGTGGCAGAGAATGGCATGTATTCAGGCAAGGCCTACTCTCTTCGATGAATCCCTCTAATTCAGTTTTACTGTTCTCTTTTCCTTAGCTTTTATCGCCTTCTAACACACTATTTAGTTTACTTATTTATGACGTTTATTTATTGTTTTCTGTATCACTCCAGTATGGTCAACTCCAATGAGGGCAGCACTTTTGGCTGTTTTACTAATTGCTATAACTCAAGTATCTAGCTCGGTGCCTGGAACACAGTAGCTGCTCAATAACTATTTATTGAATGGTTGGATGGAAGGAAGGAAGGATGGATAGATGGATGGATGGATGAGATTCCATACCACTGGCTTATCCAATAATTGAGTTTGAAAGGACGTTATGGGTACATTTTGAGACACAATTGAACCTTCTTAATTGGTTTAGGCTCAGCATGAAATGAAATTGAACCAGCATTCCTTAAGAATGAGGTTGTGGATGAGAAGAGAGTTGGTGCTGAGAGACTCCAGGGTCAGTGGGGAACTGTCTCACCAAGGAGAATCCACATAGTTCATGAGTCTTTAAGAATGTGGGAAGTGAAGAAAGAGGTGTGATGGGAGGCAACAGTGTGAACTTCTGAACCCTTCGTTAGCCTGTCTAGACCCCCACATACATCTCACTCTGAGATGTCTCACTCTGTCTCCCAGGCTAGAGTGCAGTGGCACAATCTTGGCTCACTGCAATCTCCGCCTCCTGGGTTCAAGTGATTCTCTTGTCTCAGCCTCCCAAGTATCTGGGATTACAGGCACCTGCCACCACATCCAACTAATTTTTTGTATTTTTAGTAGAGACAGGGTTTCACCATGTTGGCCAGGCTGGTCTCAAACTCATGACCTCAGGTAATCCACCCACCTCGACCTCCCAAAGTGCTGGGATTACAGGCATGAGCCACCATGCCCACCCCTCAAATTGCCTTCTAAGCATACTAACTAGAGTTCTGCAAAAATGGCTTCTAACACCAATAAGTTAGGGAAGCATTGCCTACTCTTGCTTTCTCTCATAGTAGCTCTATACGCATGAGCAAGTTTAGAAGAACTGAGAAATTCTGCTGCAGTGAAACACTAAGTTAATGTTTAATTTTCCATTGCTCCTATTTCTTTTTACTATAAAGACATCCCTTTTTTGAGCAACAGTTATTAAAATACACACACACACACACACACACACATATATATACACACATACATATACATACATATATTTATATATATAGACACACACACACACACACACAGAGGCACAAAGTCTTGCTATGCCACCAGCTGGAGTGCAGTGGTACAATCATAATTCATGGCAGTCTGAAACTCCTGGGCTCAAGTGATTCTCCCACCTTGGCCTCCTGAGTAACTACAGGCACGTGCCATCATACTTGGCTAATTAGTTTTATTTTTGTAGAGTCAAATTTTGCTGTGTTGCCCAGGTTGGTCTCAAATGCCTGGCTTCAAGCAATCCTCCTGCTTTAGCCTCCCAAAATGTTGGATTTACATGCATAAGCCACCTCGCCTGGTCAATATCTTGTGGAAGTAGAGCTCCATAGCTCCTAGTTTGAGGAGCACGGATGCAGACAAAACTAGCTGATTAAAAAACAAAAAGATGCATAGTCTATTGAAACATCTATTCCAACTATACACTTTATTATGCGTATTTGAATTCCATTGTTGTGTCTCTTTAAGGGTAAATCTCCTGCCTGAGATCCTTCAAGGGCCAGAGACTTGCCCTATATTTTATCTGCAGAGAGTATCACTGTGAAGTAGAAATATAATGTGAGCCCAAAGTGTGACTTCAAATTTTCTAGTGGCCATATTTTTTAAAAAAGTAAAAAGAAACAGGTGAAATTGATTTTGGTAACATATGTAATTATCATTAATAATTATCAATGAGATGTCTAACCTTTTTATTTTATAAAGTCTTCCAAATCTGGTGTGCATTTTACACTCAGAGCACATTTCAAATGCTCATTAGCCACATGTGGCTATTGGCTACCATACTAGAGAGTGCTGTGAACTGTAGCTCACAGATCAAATATAGCCTGTCACCTGTTTTTGTAAATGAAATTTTATTAGAACACAGCCATGCTTATTTGTTTACATTTTGCCTATGGCTTCCTTTGTGCCACCGTGGCAGAGGTGAGCCATTGCTGCAGATAACATGTGGCCACCAAAGCCTAAAATATTTACTATCTTGTCCTTTACAGAAGGAGTTTTGCTGACTTCTGTTCAATAGGATATGTTTTTTCTTTTTCGTCTTCATCATGGGCACGTTCATTTAAAAGCCTTTGACAAAGTGCCCAATTCCACACAGCTCTGCCCTGGGCTCCCCAGGAGCACCTGCCCACCCAGCCAGTCCCTGTTCTCACCAAGCTCCTACCTAAGGTAGACCAGCTTCACCTTACCCAGGCCCCACCAGGTCACAGGTGTCAATACATGGCAGCTTTCCACCTGCTACCTTTCCACTTTGCTCTGTGCTCACATGTGTTCTGGGCTTCCAGGTCTCTATTTGCTGGGGCCTCATCGAACAAAATGAGGATCTTCTCCACCTGCATTGAGTCTTCAGTCTTCTAGCTACACCTCACTATGACTCACTGTGGTCACAGAATGAAGAAGGCTGAAGGTTTTCTGCCCACAGCATCGGCTCAAATAGTGTTGAGTAGTATTCTCTATACCCACAGGTACACACAAATAGCCACATCCAAGGATGTCCCTTACTAATTAATCAAGAAGTGGTTTTGTGTGTGTGTGTGTGTATGTGTGTGTGTATGGGGTAGTGTTCTATGGCCCCATGAGAAAGGCCATTTCCCTTATGAGCTCTTATCAGTAAATCTTTCCCTTATGAGCTCTTACCAGTAAATTCTAAGGCTAGATGGCACTTCCCAATATTTTAAAGCCCTGGCACCCAGGAAATGATCCTTGTCAGGTGCCCTGTGCCCAAGGCCAAGGCGATTCATAGCCTGTGCTGGATATCTTCCACCATCCCTCCAGATCCTCTCTCCACCCTCCCCTAGCCGGCTCTTTATTCTTGGAGGCTGACCCATACGGACCGCAACTGTGCAATATAGATGGACTGCCTATGCTGTCTTCTGTGCCTTTCCACCCTTGGCTGTGTCGCCTGCCCTCTGGTAGAGGCAACAGTGGTGACAGCAAACAAGGAAGTCCCGGATGCTTCCGGATGCATACTCTGGAGCACAGAGACACAGAGCCCATGTTTTAAATGGTGTGTCCTTATAAATTATGCTAAATAAACCACATTTTTAAAAAAGTTTGTTGAGGATTAACGAACATCTAATGAATTCCAATCTGTGACATAATAGAGCTGGGTAAATATATTTTAAGTAATCAGCATGGAAGATTACTGACAGAGAAGTGACTATTGAATCTTAATTAAAATTGTATTCTGAGAACTGTCACTTAATATATTGTTCTAACAGCTAAACAAAAGGCAGCTTAAATCCCGTTGGGAGGGAGACAAGGGACGAGATGAATATGTCTAATTATTACATATCTAAGGGGTAAGCGCTCTCTCTTTTGGGCAAGAATTTGGACAAATGCAGGAAAGAGAAACGCAAGGCCTAGTTTTCTAAGTATCTCAGGGTGGTGTAAGTGTGAAAGGGAACAAGGAGAGATGGCAATTAGGGAAAAGGGCTTGGAGCAGGAGCAAAGAGATAAATGAAAGTGGGTGGGAAGGGCAATGGGATTTTTTGTGGGCAAAGCCAAGAGGGGTGTATGGGGATCAGAAGCGAGGCTGAAATGGATGCTGGTGTCAAATGGCAGAATCAGCCTTCATAGGAGGAATCCACCTGCAAAGGAGTGAAAGTTTTCTGCTCAGAATGTCTACGAGCCTGCGCTGGGGGTAGGCTGAGTGGCAAAGAGAGGCAAATACAGGGGAGCAGGGAGAAGAGAAAAACACTCCCCAAACCGAACCTACAGCGCTCCAGAGAAGCAGTCGAGTTTTGGACATTTACCCAGGATAGAAACAGTAATTCCTCCCTTCCTTGACTGGGTTTCTTCATGCAGTCTTCAAAACCCTACAAGGTGAGTGCCACCATAACTGTATAAGGTACCCTGTGCAGGCAGAAAGAGGTGTCCCTTCTGGGCACTGCTAGGGTTCTGTTATCTGAGCCACCTCCTGCAGTGAGCGCCCCACCCTACCTTGTGTCCATGGATATTGTCATCCCCATTTTAGCTACTAGGAAGTGAGGTTCAAAGAGGGTTGAGCCTGTCTAAATTCTTCTGGCTACCCTGGAAAGAACCACAATTTAAACGGAGATCGTCTGGCTCCAGGCCATGCTCAGAGTAAAGGAGATCCCTCTGGAGGGTTCCATGTGCCTGACGTGCAGAGAGACTGGCTGTCTCTACTATAGGTTTCTTACTAACCAGCTGTTGAACTACATGCAGGCACTGGTGTTTCCTGCTTGAGGGCGAGCCTGGAAGGAACACAGGCGTTCTCGGAAGTACAGAGGCCTAATTGGCCCAGAAAGACCCACCTGTCAGGCCCTGGTGATGGTGAGTCTCTCATACACACATACACACGTTCAGAGATACATACTGGCAATAATAAAGTTGTGGAACTAGGCTGTTGGTTTGTAATAAAAGCCTTCAGATATGATTTTATGTTTAAAACGAAAGAGAAAAACAAAAATGAGGACAGAGAGTGGAAAAATAATGAACATGGTGGCAGAAAAGGAAAATCTGTTTTCCTTGTCTTGACCACAGGCTTTCCCTCTGGCCAGGGCCTTCCTCCCCTCACTCCCATCCCTGGGCTCTGCCTCCCAGTTAGAAACACCTCAAGCTATTCCAGAAAGAAGAGGCAACAGTTAGCAGATGGCTGGTGAGATAAATGTGATATCTCTCCACCCTGATTTCCATTTAAAAGATACCTTAGCAACCAGCCGAGGAGCCACCCGCCCCTGGAGCCTGTAAATCAAGTAAGATGCCTGTCTCCGCTTCAGGTAAAAAGAAATGGCCCCTCCAGGGTGCTCCAGGTCTGGAAAGTGTGAATTAATAAGAGTGGGAGGGGTTGGGATCTGCCAGGGAGAGGCAGCCGCCTGTACCTTCTTTCCAGACTTCCCCTACTAGAGTCCCACTGCTCCCCATAAATCATACCACTCAAGGTGAGCCCTGGAGAAACCAGCTCTGGAGAAAGGTGTGGGGAAAGGAAACTTGACTTCCACTTGGATGGGGGAGTACAAGCCCAGACATGGCCTGATGGGCCCCATATCTGATTTGGGACTTGCTGGGGGCGACTGCTGCCAGCACCCTGTGTCAGCTCCAGTGTGAAGCTCCTATCCCTGCCTTGCTGTCTCCAGCACATCCACCTCCCTGCAGGGTGCCCACGGACTCTCAGGAAGTGGCATTCTGAGATTTCTTCTAAGAGGGAGCATCAGTGAGTTGATTTCTAAAACCTTCTTTCCAAAGCCACGCTGTATAGAGATCCTCCTAGAATCTTGAGAAGAGGCAGCAGGAGCAGGCTCAATGAGTATGTGTTGGGTAGGAGAGGGCCCCTGCCCCAGAGAGATCCCAGTCTGACAGGGGAGGCATAGTCTGACTTCAAGGACCTCCTAGTTTGACTTTGGAGTCACAGCTTCTAATTTGAAGGTAGGGGGAAAAGAGAAAGAGAGAGACAGAGAGAGAGAGAGAGAGAATCCCTAAGTGAGCCTCCTGTTCTCAGAAGGTTCCAGCTTAGTGGCTGCAGAAAGACACCCACACAATATAGGCAAGAACATTCCCTGTTCTTTCCCCAAAGCCTTGGGGGCAGGAACCACATTCTGAATTTCCAAACTTCTTTGTAAACCCAGTAAGAAGAGCAGTCTTTGGTAATATAGACAACAGGAAAAATTTTTAAAAGGCAAAATAATGTCTAAAACATCAAAAGGGCAAAATGAGCCCATTAGGCTCTGTTTAAACTTCTATTGTGCAAGATAAGCAATTGTTATAAGTAAGTTATTAAGCTCAGAACCACTTCCCCTCTGTTCTCAATGACAGCATTATGCCTCTGTCTTAGCATGTCCATGATAGCTTTTATTGTGTTGCAACATAATTATGTGTTTGCCTGCCTTCTACCCTTGTGCAGATGGGAACTCCTTCTTGGCAGGGACTGTATATTGCTCAGCTCTGAGTCGGTGGTAGCAAACCCAGTACCTGGCACTGAGTAGGCACCCGGGATATGTCTGAGGAGAGAATGAGTGAATGAGTGGATGGATGGATGGATGGTTGGATGGATGGATGGACGGATGGTCTAGCATGAACAGACACAGTAGCCCTTGGGTCCTCTGACACCCTGTACCCTCTGATACCCTGTAACCCTCTGGGGCAGGCTGAGTGTCTAAGGAACTATTGCCCCCAGAAAGCAGTCCCCAACCAATGCTAGTGCGGGACATAAAGGATAAATACCTCAACTTCCTCGCTTCCTGGGTGGGACAACTCCGAGGCACATTCTACACAGTTTTCTAGAGGCCCCTCGAAGGGCTGAGCCTCAGTTACCCTTCCCAGTCACCTGCTCCTTAATGCACTGTATATGGGCCTCCTTCCTTTCCCCATCTCATTTCCCCACTTCTCTTCCCTCATTTCCTGCAATCATTACCCAAATAAACTACTTACACTCAAATCTTATTTCAAATCACTGTTCCATTTCTGGGGAATCCAGCTCAAAGCAAACTTCTTAATTATAACTGTCATTATATAAGGGACCAACTAACTGAGCCTGGGCCACTGTAGGAAAGTGAGATGCAGGGAAATAAAAACTGATTTAAAAACCATGCACATTCTTGTCAATGACTAACAAATACCAGCAACTTTTCAGAGGGGGGAGACCTCAGTTCATACACAAATGATTGGTAGTAATAGTTTAATGGGAAATGTTTTCTACCCAGGGCATTCACGACCTGGGCTGCATGGCACTTGCTGTCTGTTGTCTTGAGACACATGTGAGCCAATGTGTGAATGAGTGTCTGTGCATGAATGGAGGGAGGCCCATGAACGGATGGGGTGAGGGGTGTGAATCCGGAGGCTGGAATGTGAATGGAGAGGTGTGTGTGTGTGTGTGTGTGTGTGTGAGGAAGATCAGTGCGACAGTGGGCGTGTGTGACAGTGCTCCTGAGGGTATGTGAGTGAGGGGGCCTCACATGAATGGAGGTGAGTGAACGGTGTGTCTCTTGATGGAGGGATGTGTGGCAAAGGAGGGCCGGATTTCACCAATAGGGGCCGGGATATGAGTGAGTCCGCCTGAGGAAGGCAGAGGAAGCACAGCCTGTTTGTTCAGCTTTGATGGAAACAAATGCTATTCTCCTGCTGTGTTGTCAGCTCCCAATGCATTCATCTCCATGGTTGCCTGTGACCTGTCCCTGCTTTGGGGACACAGACAGCTGGCAGCGTCAGTTTAGACCTTGGGCAGCCCCTCCTCTGGCCTGCCTGTCAGCCTCCACTCCAGCCCACACGTGTGAGTACGTGGGGGCTCTCGTGTCACACAGCGAGATTTTTAATCGGAATCAGTCATGACTTTCAAGATTCTTTCTCTAAACTGCCCCTGACCTCCAACACTGCCCCTGTTTCAATCACCTTTAATTCTCAAGCAAGGCTCCAACTCTAGGGACCCGGATGGACCCGCTCCGTTCTCACCCAGAGGGTGAAGGTGGAGAATGCCCAGGGATGCATGTCCAGTCACCAGGGCCTCACTGCACCCTTCTCCCTCGCCCAGGGTCTTCCCCAGCAGATCCAAGATTCAGACCCCCGGCCTTCATATCGCAACCCCTTACATCCCTCCTGCTCTGAAGCACAGAGTACCCCAGTTCACTAACACACCAGCACCCTCTGCCATCCAAGGAACTCAGCCTTTCCCCAGTACCCATCCAGGGAGCAACCTCAGTGCAGGGTCCTCTCCAGGACTGGGCTAATGAAGGGGGCAGTGAGGTGAATAATTCAAAATGGCAGATAATACGAAACTCATTTCCATTTGGCTGGGGAATGTTCACTCTATGATTTACTCTCCTCATTATGGCTGGCCCAGGCAAAAATTACAACAGGCTTTTCTTTTTCAAGCTACACAGGATAGAGGGTAGGCAAAGACTAGGAGGCTAGGTAGCATTAAAGGTCACTGTGGCTAGACTCCATAATTATGGGCTGACACAAGACTTGAAAGTTACTGCAGGCAGAGGTCGTATTTCACTCAGACTGGGGCTCCCTGAGGATGGGTCTGCCTCTCTCCTCATACTGGGGCTCCCTGAGGACAGGGCTGTGTCCCCCCTCAGACTAGGGCTCCCTGAATCAGGGCTGTCTCTCCCCTCAGCCTGGGGCTCCCTGAGATGGGGCTGTGACTCCTCTTAGCCTGGGGTCCCCTGAGGTTGGGGCTGTCTCCCCTTAGCCTGGGGCTCCCTGAGGTCAGGTCTGTGTCTCCCTCAGACTAGGACTCCCTGAGGATGGGGCTGTGTCTCCTTCAGACTGGGGCTCCCTGAGGTTGGGGCTGTGTCTCCCCTCAGCCTGGGGCCCCCTGAGGATGGGTCTGCATCTCCCTCTGACTAGGGCTCCCTGAGGACAGGGCTGTCTCCCTCAGATTAGGGTTCCTTGAGGTCAGGGCTGTGTCTCCCTCTGACTGGGGCTCCCTGAGGCCGGGGCTGTGACTCCTCTCAGACTGGGGCTCCCTGAGGACAGGGCCGCATCTCCCCTCAGACTGGGGATGCCTGAAGATGGGGCTGTGTCTCCCCTCAGCCTGGGGCTCCCTGAGGACAGGGCTGTGTCTCCCCTCAGCCTGGGGCTCCCTGAGGACGGGGCTGTGTCTTCCCTCAGCCTGGGGATCCAATAGACAGAGCTGTATCTTCTTTCTGTATACCAAGAATCAGCCCAAAGTTCTGCCTCCTGGGTCTGAGGCTGACATGAGCAATGTCCTCCTGTTTCCTCGAAGCATGGGGCCCTGATGAGGGCCTGGTCTCCCTGAGCAGCCCCTCCTGGTTGTGCAGAGCTGGGCCTCTGCAGGGGCTGGCCAGGCTGTGTCTCTGGAGCACCATGTCCTCAGGCTGCTCTGAGCAGAGTCTCATTACACAGGCCTGCGGTTATCACCCTGCCCTGTTATTATGTGTGTGGTGTAACATTACGCATAGCATATTTAATCTTGGGCTCCTAATAACCCCTCTTATTATTAAAACAAAAATCATTTAGAAAATCAAATTTCCTTCCTGAAGGGCGTTAGTGTTTCATTTGCCTGTTTGTGGGTGGCCAGGCAGGGCTGCTGCAGTGGAGAACGGGTTATAGGCAAAGACATCCCATGTTGTACTGGCAAGGTCTGCTCTTCCCCTGGCCTTGGGACAGAATCCTCACCTGTTGACCAACCTGGCATTATAGGAAACCAAGAAGCACAGTAACAAGATGACTTTTCAGCTGGGACTACCTTTACTGTTCTTGAGGCCCCACAAATTATTTCAGTAGACGGAAGTCATAGAAAACAGCCACAATAGGGAAAAGGCCCATTTGGGGGATTCCCACAATAGGTTCCCTATCTCATATGCATTAGCCAGCTCTGAAGTATTTACCAAGCAGCCATGAAAGGATCAGGATGAGATACGGATCAGGACTTCCAGGGCCTCTGAGGGCAAAGAGAGGTTAGGCCAATATGCCATCTCCATCCCCATGCACATACTATAAATGTAGAACCTGGGCCACTGATCCTTCCTCCCACTTTGCAAAAGGCAAATGAAGCAGAATCCCCCTGCCTGTGGCTTTTATTGCTCTCCTGTGTCCCCACAGTTCTGGGGAGAAGGGATAGAGACACTTTATCAGTCAGGGCCTGAGAGGAAACAGATGAGAGAATCCAAGCAGTAGCTGAAGGATGGTTGATGAAGGGACCATTCAGAGAGGTGTGGGCAGGGTGGGGGAACCAAGAAGAGTTGGTGTAGCACCCAGGGGGTGGCAACAGAGGGGACCCACTCAGCTTTCCACCTCTAGCCTCAAGGGACAGGGTAGAGGGCAGTTTCCAGAACCTAGCCAGGGCATAATCATGGGAGAATTGTCCAACAGGAGGATGTGGCCCTAAGTAGACAGGTACAACCCACCGAAAACCTAGAGCTGGTGGGGAGCTGGCCAAGGGAATTAGCCTGTCTCTTTCACCACCCTCTCACTGCCTGCTGATGCCTCCCAGTGGCCAAACCCAACCAGAGGCCAAGGGGTAAGGAAATGTGCATGGAGTGGCCAGTTCAGGCCAGCCTACCCGGGCACAGAGCAGGGTGGTTAAAGATGGAGAATTTATGTGGCGGAACAGAGAAATGAAAACTGACTAGCACAGACGGGTAGTCCTCTCTTTTCAGCTTTCTCAATGTGTTACTGGATAATGAAGGCACTTGGAAGTACAGGAAAATGAAGAAGGGAAAAGGGGGAGAAGGAGAAAGAGACAGAGACAGATGAGGGGGATGAATCCATTGGAAACAACAAACCCACCGACTCAAGAGCAGTAAATATGAATTCAATTTGGTTTTGCCATTTACAGAACCCAACCTTCTAAAGCGCTGACAGGCTGATCAGATAAAAGGCACTGTTGCCACCAGGACAGCACATTTAAATTTTTATTGCAAACACCAGGCTCCATTACCCTGGGATTTACTCTGCATTGCTAATACTGTCGTTCCTCAGGTGGGAATGGGAGCATCCTGACTCTCACTAACAGCTGGATACAGCAGGAAGAGTATGCATAGGAGTTCTACAAGCTGGGTCCTTGCACTGACCCTGCCTTGGACCTCAACAAGACACTTCTCTCTGTGCCTCAGATTCCTCCTCTGGACAATTAGGCTGGATGGGAGTCATCAATTCAAGTTTATTTCCAGCCCTGCTCTGCTTAAATGTGGGCAAGGAGCAATGAGGACTCAGAAAACCCTAGCCGCTTAGTCCACCCCACCCAGTTTCATCCAATGTGGGGAACAAGAGGTGGTCTCTCTTCAGCCCTCAAGTCCCTATAGGGCTTCTTTTCTCCTGCTTTGCCATTAGCTGCTTCTCCATGTCCTCCTGCCTCTGTCTTCTTCATCATTTTTTTTTTATTACCTCCAGTCTCCTCGCTGGAGACTTGGTTTGCTGTCAAGAGCTGGAACAATGTAGTCAAGCCCTCCCTCCTGCATCCCCTCCGCCTCACCCCTGTAGACATGGGGACCTGCTTTACTCAGCAGCAATGATTCAACCATTCATTCAGGCTTCTGTCAAGCGCCAGCCCCATGTGGGCATGCAGACGTGGAGGTGGTGGAAAGAGCTGGATAGGTCATCTCCCCTCTTCTCAGAAGGAGCTTACAAACACATACCTGGATAAGTGCAATCCAAGGGAGGAGGGAGGTTTGGCATTTTACACATTATTTCATTTAAACTACTCAATAATGCAATACCATCTGCCCATTTTATAAGTGGAGAAATTGAGGCTTAGGAAACTTACACACCTTGTTCAATAACTTATGACAAAAAGCAGAGCTGGAATCGCAGTCCAGATATGCCCTACCTCTCTCAGATGACACCATTCTCAAGGAGGAGAAAAAAGGAAGTGATAAAGTGCTATGGGAATTCTATGGCAGACTCCCCCACCAACGAGGGCAAGGGAATGCTTCTTGGAGGAGGTGGGGCTGACGGTGGCCTTGGATGATAGGCGGTAGATTTCAGCAGCTTGGGCCAGTTGTCTTAATGAGGACGTTCTAGAAGGAAGAACAAAGATTCAAGGTGTTGTGATTGGAGAGAGGCGGATCTACCAAAGGTGGACAATTATACAAGCCTTTTAAAAGAAGCATCTTTAAGAGGCTCTGGCTTGAGAAGCGCTGGCTTAAGAAGCCTGACTTACTGGCAAGGTGGCTGGGGTAGGCACATGGCCCCTGGGGTCCAGCCACTTTGTAGGACTAAGGAGTCCCCTCAGCTTCAATCCTGGCTCGCCTCTTCCTGGCCCTGTGTGGGCAAGTTGCTTGACCTCTTAATACCTCAGTTTCCTCACCTGTAAAACTGAATAATCTCATGAAGTTGTGAGGACTGAGTCAATCCTGTAATACACTTAAACAGGGCTGGGAACACAGCAGAATCTCAAAACAGTGTTTCCCATTGCAGTTCTTATTAAGTGCACTGTCTTTAAATTGTGACTGGCTGTTCACAAGGAGAAGCTTTGGTAAAGAATGAATTGTAGATTGCCACCAAAATAAAAAGTTGAAGTGTAAAACATATTCATAGAACTCAGCACCTCCGGGGGGCCTCGCCACTAGTTTAGGAAATTCTGCTGCTGTGGGTTAGATGGGTAGGAATAGGGCCGTGAATAGGGAGCAATAATCAAATCTTCCTCCAGTCTGGCTGCCCCTGAATCCAAGATCAGGCTGGGGTGTTGGAGGCCTCCTTGCCCAGGAGAAAGGCAATCAGCAGTGGAGAGATTTTTTAATTTTTAATGAAGGAAGAAGCATTCCAAGGCAAAAGTGGCTAGGGCCCATGAAGGCCATAATGCAGCCCTACTCAGGGACACTTTCTGGGCACCCGTAATGGGGGCTACAGAGAAGGAAGGCTCTCCCCTCCTCCACTGCCCCTGCATCCCTCCTCTTTGATCATTATAGGCTTTTAGTGACTCCTTCCCCAGTAGCTTCCTCACTGCCAATGGCCCTGCTGGGCACAGCTGCTGTGTGCTGTGTTCACGAGTCTTCTGCCACTGGGGCTAAGTGTATTTATTGTGCTACATCATTAGCATTGATACATATGTATTGAACACCTGCTGTGCTGAGCTCCATACAGAGTCTGAGTAAACAGTTCCTTTCTGTCCTCTGGGAGATTGCAATCTATTAAAGGCAAGACAGAGTCTGCACAGAGGAAGATACACAATTATCTTCTTCCAGGAGGAGAGAGACACGTGCAGGTGGAGGACAAATGATAAAAGCAAAATCTGCCCTGTTTCTCCTTCAAAGTAGACCTCCCAGAGAAGTGGGAGCTATATTTCCCTCAGACTGGGGCTCCCTGAGGATGGGGCTGTGTCTCCCTCAGACTGGGGCTCCCTGAGGACCGGACTGTGTCTTCCTCAGACTGGGGCTCCCTGAGGACCAGACTGTGTCTCCCTCAGACTGGGGCCCCCTTGAGGACTGGCTGTGTCCCTCCTCAGACTAGGGCTCCCTGAGGACCGGACTGTGTCTCCCTCAGACAGGGGCCCCTTGAGGACTGGCTGTGTCTCCCTCAGACTGGGGGCTCCCTCAGGACAGGGCTGCCTCTCAGACTGGGGCTCCCTGAGGATGCAGCTGTGTCTCCCCTCAGACTGTCCTTTAACCAGACCACAAATTTCCTCATTATCCTATTAGTTTTCCAAGAACACTGTATTTCTACTTTCTCTATTCAAGGCAAAAGACCCTACCAACCTTCTCACTAACCTCAAGCAAAGCATGTCCCCACTGTATGCCTCAGTTTTCCTGTGCAAATGAGGACATTTCCTTTAACGCTGGGGTAACGTTAGGACGTTAACTTCAGACTCAGAATTCTGCTTCACTCTCAGACTCTCTTCTTTCCCCAAATTTGGCCACCTTTAACATCACCATAGGCAGAGTTATCACTATCTTGTGTCTTCTTCCACTGGAACTAACTGGGGACCGGAGTTTAGAATCTTTAGCAGGTTTGTTCCCAAATCTTTATTTTCTGTGAATGTCTCAGAAAGTGAAAGCCTTGACTTTCACTCAAATAATTCTCACTTTTCATTACTTCAAATATAGATGACATCATCATCATCATCGTCATCGTCATCAAATGGTGAACACTTGAGAGCTGACTCTATGTGAAGCATTTTCTGCTTTAACACATTTCATCTTCCCATCCACCCTATGAAGTAGGTATGGGAATTATTTCTATTTTACAGATAAGGTGAGGCCCAGAGAAGTGTTTAGATGATTTACTCCAGGTGGCCTATCTAGTTGGTGGCCCCTCATCCATCTGGGCTCTCAGAGAGCCCTGTAGACATTGCCAAGGTCTAGGGACCCTCGGACTCACCTCTGTTCTCCTCCGTTAAAACCAACCAACAAAATGTACACAAGGATCTAGCCAAACAGTAATCACTTTACCATCAAACACTGATGTTAACTGATCATTGACCAAGAAAGAATGGGGAGCATGTCCTGGGTTTCAGGGAGGGAGGCCCAGTCTTGATGTGTCAAAAGTCAGGAGGGCTCCTAGTGTCAGGGCAATAGCCAGTGAGAGACCAGGAATATGGGTCCTCCTGAGCAGTGTCCTTCACGTCCATCACTTGGCCTTGGGATCTATGGGCTTGCTGAGTTGAGGAAACAGCTCACACCTTTCCGCTATGAAGAGGAGACGCAGAGTCAAGAGCGTAGCTAAGCCAGTGATTTTCATGCTTCTCCTGCAACCCCTTGGGCTTAGTGCAACCAGCAAGCGAGTGCTCACCTCCAGACCCCACCTCTGGGCAGCCTCAAGTAGGGTGAAAAAATAAATATTTTGAGAATCAGGAGATCAGGGCGAGCCTGAGGCCAAAAGAGACTCATCTCTGCCAAAGTAATAATGTTACCCCATAAATATACACAAATTGTAAATTTACAATAAAAGACAAAAATTTAAAAAAATGAAATCTTTGCATCCTCTTCTAGCCCTAATCTTTTAGATTCTTAGCTTGCTGCAGTACTCAAAAAGATCAAATACATAGATGGTTAAAATATTAATGGCTGATTATGTTAAACGAGAATTCTACACTGCCTTAACCAAAGGACAGAATCACTAATGAATTTTTAGGCACTATCTCCTGACTTGTGGGGGTGGTGTCTGGAAAGACTGCAAGGCTGGGGAGAGTCTAATTGTTTCTCTTAATTCGCACCATATACATGTTTCCTGTCCTTTAACATAAGGCAGAGCCAAAGAAGCCAAATATTTCTGGCTTCAATTCCCTTGCAGAACTGGACATTGAGTGGAGGAGGCTGGATGGAGGGTCTGTGGGCTGGGAAAGGGATACTGGGTCTGTTGTGCAAGGGAAGGAAGCAAGAGCAGTTTCCTTCTTTAGTTGGGAGGGGTAATGGGGAAGTCAGGCTGGTGGCTCAGAAGTGTAACCAAAGTAATCAACTCTTCATGGATACATAGCACTGTGCTCTTCCTCTACGGGGTGACTATGACAGCCTCTTGGTTGTTACCTAATATCCATTTTCCTATTCTTCCCTGGTAAGAATCCCCAGTTGCACATGTTGAATATAGTTGATAATATTGTACATTTCAAAATTGCTAAGAGAGCACACTTCAAATGTTCTCACCACAAAAGTGTCAAGTATTTGAGGTGATGGGTATGTTAACTAACTTGACATAATTATTCCACAATGCATTTATAAATCAAAACATTCCTTTGTATCCCATAAATATATACAAATTGTAAATTGGCAACAAAAGATACAATTTTAAAAAGAGAAAAGAAGTCCCAAGTGTTATTTGGCCAAAAGGCCACCCCCAAATAAAGACTATATTTCTCAGCCTCCCCATACTTAGGTGTGGCCACATGACTTCGTTCCAGCCAAAGGGTTGCGTGTAAGTGTGTACTATGGGATGACCCACAAGTGTCCTTAAAGAAAGGTCACGCCCGTCTTCTCTCCTTCCTGCTTTCTACTGATTGGAATGTAGATGGGGTGGGTAGAGCTTGAGCAGTCATCTTGGACCATGAGGCGGTGGCCAGGTGTTGAGAATGCAAAACAGTAAGATGGAAGAAACCTGGGTACCTGGTGATCATGGCGCCACCATATAGTCCTGGACTTCCTGCGGTTTGTTTCTTTTTTCATTACAACTTTCTATTTTTAAATAGTTTAGGACTCATAAGAAGTTGCAAAAATAGTATCAAGAGTTTCTATATACTTTTCACCCCGTTTTCCCCATTGGTAACATATTACATAGCCACAGCGCAACTGACACTGGTACAGTGCTATTCACCCAAATAGAGACCTTATCTCTGTATTTCTGTATTTGTTACGTGATAGAGAAATAACATTCTATCTCGTTTGGGCTATTTTGCATTGTTTTGGTTTTATTTGTTATCACTCACAATGAAATCTATTTCTAACTGATATAATTTCCAGAAAATATAAGGTGGCATCCCAGACCCATCCCTGAGAAATGGATATGGTAGGGAGAAGGAGCTGATGCAGACGCAGGGAACCAGAAAAACTTCAGGACAATATAGAAAAGTCCTTTGAAACAGAGAGAGATACAGGACTACCAAGTCGTCTTTCCTTTTGATGGTGCTGAGAGATCTGTCCTCTCCGGCCTCCTTACCCCACCACTGACTTTGCATCCTTGCCTCACCTTCTCTACCTCAGAGCTCCCCTTTCTTGTGCCTGAACCACCTGCATATCCACATCTTACCTATCCAGAGCTCTGCATCTCCCTGCTAATTCTTGGAGACTTAAGATTCTTATTAGTATTGCCAGCTCCTAGCCCATCAGAGTCACATGTCGAGAGAGAGGAGTGAAGGCGGGTGACATTTGTTGGTATTTTCAACTCGGGTGAAAACAAACAAATTGCACTGAAGTTAAATGTCAAAGGCCCCTGAGCATATTGCAAGGGAGAGAGGGAGAGAAGAGCACCTCTTCACAGGGGCAGCCTTCTCCTTGTCCCTGGGTGGGGATGCATAGGGGATGCAACCGTGTTGGAAGCCTGCAAGGAAGGCCAAGTGTTCGGTGTTTGTCCAATGTCCAACTTCCTCCCATTGTGGGAGACTGGTTATCCATGGGCAACACCCAAGTGAGGACATTCATTTATTCTCCATCTGTTCATTTAGAGAACATTTACTGAGAACTTACTACATACAAAAGTTGCTATAATAGGTGCAGAGGGAAGCCAACTATGAAACAAATTTTAGCTGGTGTCCACCTCCAGGGAATGGATCTCTTTTAGAGAGGACATAAGACGTGCAAATATGTAATGTAAGAAGCAAATAAGCATCATCACTAGGAGTATAAAGTTCTTTGAATACTCAGAGGAGGAAGGAAGATCAGAGAAGAATTTCAGAAGCTTTATCATGAGACCTGAAGGAGGGACAACATTTAGATGTGCACAGATGTGGGCTAGAGTTGCCACTCACCTCAAAGACAGCATAAATGCATCTTCATGGATATCACCATTAGCTTTGATATCACTGTTTCCTCAAACTAAGGAGAAGTACACTAAGGGAATTAGACATGTGTGACATAATCTAGCAGAGGAGGTTTTGTTTGTTTTATTCCTTATCCCTGGGGGGAATTTCTGTGGCCAGTGAACTGATTGAAATTGTATGTCACATTTTTTGTGATTATGCAGTTTTCTGGAAGGAGTGTCCCGAACCTTCATCAGAATCTCCATGGTAGAAGTGACTTCTCCCAGAGTTCAATTCTTATCCCACAAGCTGTCAAGAAGTGGGGTCTCATTGAGTCTTGGACCAATACTTGTCTGTCTGAATCTACTCCAGGAGGAGAGATTGGAGGTTTCTAGACGTGGTTCTTCCTGCACAAGCTCTAATTCCTGAGACCTGGGTTACATGTCTCATCTGGAGAGAGCCTACAGCAGCTGCAGCTCAAGGGGGCGGGGCAAGAGATAGAGAAACAGGGGAAAGGACAAGGCAAGCTCTTCCCCTGGGGGAAGCAGCATCTTCTGCTTGCATCTGGCCCGCGATTGAATTATCAACCCTCTGACTTTATGAGTACCTCTCTAGTCTGGCCATGCGGCCTGCGTTGGGGAGAGCAGACATTTCATTACTGGAATTCAGTGGTGCCGTGAGGATCCTGGTCTCCTGACAATTATGAGGAGGAGCTGTAACGCCAGGCACAGCCTGTGTGAGACTTGCCTCGTTAGAAACGTGCCAACGTCTGCCACTTGCTAGTCACGTGTGTAGCTCTATGTGACAGGGGAGGCAAGATGTCCCTTCTAGGAGACCCAAAGTACAAAACAAATATCTTGTTTGGATGTTCCCTTGGGCCTGGACCGTCTGGCTACCCAGACATAATTAGAAGACACAACATCTTTGAAGATTAGATTTAAGAGAGAACTGCACAGGCTGCTGGTGGACAGTTTCTAAGAATCATCATCAGTCCTTCATCTTGTTACTTCCATGGGTACCTCTCCCAACTAAAATGACCTCATGGACATGTCAGGTCACAGTAGATATCACCATTATCTTTCTTGCTACACAAGGAGAAACAAAGGCACAGGGAAAAGCCCAGGGGCACTATCTGAAGACTCTGGGAGGATGTCTGAACTGTCTAGTCTCACCACCCAGTGAAAGTCTTCTAAGAGTCGAGGAAAAAGCATGGATCATAATTGCTGTGTAATGTGACAATGCATGTCAGAGTTTCTCTAGGTCACCCCACCTTATGTCCATGGCATCACCTGGCCTCAAGAACAGAGTCATGGTTGGTCAACACCAAAAGCCCAAGGCCAACCAATTCTTGGGTCAACCATGTCACAGGATTCCCCCTGTGACACTGCTGACATCCCAGACCAACAACAATTCAGAATTAGCCACATGAGCTGGCAAAGTCATGATAGCCAGAGGGGTATCTCCAGTCAGGGTTAGAATGTCACTCCCCGCCTTGGTGAGTCCTGAGCACTGCTGGATTATTACCTCAGGGCATCCTGACCTGAAGGAAAGAGAGGCCCATTTCAGTCTGTGGCTGTGTGATTCTAAATACTCCACCCTGGAAGCCAGAAGAACTGAGGGATTTGACACACCTGATTGTTCCACCAAGTCCAGAAAACTTTAGTGATGGGTGACAGATCTCTGAGAAGAGTCAGACAGACCACAAGTAGGATAGAAATGACTGAGGACATAAGGGAGGTTCCTTTGAAGCCAACTGTATGAACATCATGGAATTATTCTCCTCCCCTAATACTTCCTTAGCACACAGGAGGGCACACACAGAGAGAAAGAAGGAAGTAGAGGGTGAGAAAGAGAGGAGGAGGGGGAGGAGAGAGGGAGAGGAAGAATAATAGACACAAGGAACTTTAGAAAGAGAAATTCCAGCATATCACACCAGTCCCCTAGGGCAAAAGATTTGGTTGTATGCTTGGGCAACTTATATAAAATAAGAGTGACTCATTGCTAGGTTTTGTAAGAGAAGAGGCCCGTGGCAAACTGCATTGACAGACTAGGTGATTCTTCTCCAGTGGGAATGTTCTACGGCACCGTGCTTCAGACTAGAGAAGGGTCCTGATCACCACTGCAGATAGAGACTCCAGCTGTCTCCAAGAAGTAACCTAAAGTCCTTTCCTGAAGGAAACTCTCATCCTGGAAATATCATTGATTACATCAATACAGTTGGAAGGATAAAGGAAGAGGAGTGTTGGAGAGTGAAGATGTGGCAACAGGGATGAGGGCAAAGGAGAAACTATTGGCTAGCTTTGATATTCTCATTGTGGATTGACATGGCACAATATGGGGGATAGATGGATGATAGCTCAGCTCTCTCTAGCTTTGAGGATCCTAAGCACCCATATAACAAGCATCACCTCACAACACCCACCGCCACCACCCTTAGCAATGCCAGGCCCACCACCACCCACCACTCCTCAGTAGGGTCAAGACCACTGTTACTAACCCAACCCAGACACACACACACACACACACACACACACACACATACACACACACACACACACACCTCTACCTCTATTTGAGTTGACTTTGATATTCATGTTTCTTTCCTCTGAGCTAAAAAGACACTCTTTTTCCCTCAAAGACATTTGCCTAGACGGAAGCATGGTCAGGATGGGGTGATATGCAGGAGTATTTGGAGTTTTACTCACACCACTCACAGGATTTTTTATTTGCTGAGGGCATGTTTTGTGCCCAAGTAAAATCAGTAAGATTTTACCAAGTCAGAATCAGTAAGTCGCTGATTCTGACTGTTCTGTACAACAAACTAAATTTTAAGATTCTTTTGGATGTGCCAAAGCTCAAAGCAAAATGTTCCCATAAACATCCAAGCCCTGTCCATTTTTTCATCAGATTCAAAACACCTGCCAGGCTCTCCCTGCTTCCTCCAGCCCCTGTGTGGTTTCTGTGCTGGACTGTCTCTCTGCGCCATCTCACCCTTCTAGGATTGACTCTGGGTTCCCTGAAGTAGGGTCTCCTGTCTAGCTGGGATGCTCCAGACCAAGACCACTGATGATTTAAAAACTCCCTGGATGTCTAACAGGCTCAACCTTGTTGATTTCAAGGAAATAAAAAGGAAAACACTTTAATTTCATTTTTTCCCAAGAGTTTGGTAGAGACAAAGATGTTTGATAATAGCCAGTGCTGGTGAGGCTGTGGGCAAACGAACACAGCCAAACACTGTTGGGGCTGTGGGGGAGGGAGGTGAAAATTAGGACAGACTTGTTGAAAGACAATTTGGAAATATCTATAGAAATTTTAATGCTATCTGTCATGGGTCCATCTAGTTGGGGATGGTGTCATGGGTGGCAAAATTTACCAAGACAGTTGTAGGTAAAGAAAGTCAGATTTATTAGAGAACGTATGAAAATATGTTGCAAGGGTGCAGTGGGCAGGGCAGCAGAGAAGGGGCTGTCTGCAAAGAGGCCGCGGGGCTGGAGGGAAGTTTTATAGGGTCATGCTGGAGTGGGTGTGCAGAAGGAGGTCACTGTGCCCTCAAATCATTTGTGATTGGCCATCTCTCAGAACTATTGCTCTTGATTCTCTCCTACCTGGGGCTCTACGTGGGGCCCCTTCCTTGTTCTTGCTTACTTATCAGGACCCTACACTATCCACTCTTTGATCCAGCAATGTCACATCTAGGAATTTATTCTGCACAGATACTTACACTTACACACGAAAAAATGTAGATATAAGGATTTTGTCACAACATTGTTTATAAGAGCCAAAGACTATATATAACTTAAATATTTACCTACAGGATACCCATATGTGAAATGATGAGTTGCAAAACCTAATGCACAGTGAGATCCTATTTGTATCCCTGAAAAGGATACACACACACACACACATACACACATACACGCACACACACAAACACATCTATTTATCTTCTATATGCTGTCTATGTAGAAGCCAGAAATTTTCTGAAAGATTTCCCTTAGAACTGTAACTGGAAATCTAGGACATAAAACAGATATCCTTTTTATTATACACACTTTTGCACTGTTTCCATTTTTAAAATTGAAATCCAATGCTTTTATAATAAGAAAAAACTATTTGTAAAGTAAACAACTGAAATAAAATTCATACCTCTGGACTCTCTCCCCTCCTCTTTATTCTCATGGTTTCTGCCTTGGAGCCATGCTTTCCTCTCACTTGGCTTATCACAGTAGTTTTCTGTCACTCCTCAGTGTGCAAAGCCTGTGCATGTCTGAGAGATTACTTGGCAGCACTCTACCAAACACATCATGATCTCATGGCCTTACCTGCCCCTCCACCCACCAGCTGTTTGTTCAACCTCAGTTGTCACCTCAGCAAAACAATTCTATGCAGTCGTGTGGATTCCATGTGGGGTCTGGCATAAGCCCCCACATCACCCTATGGCATGGGATCTGGCTTCAAGAATCACCCCTTAAGAGGCTAGTGACACAACCTGGAAGTGCAGGGGAGTTAACTCCTTATGGGGTGCTAGCCAATAGAAACATCGTAAAATGGAGATAAAAGTATTACATGTTCCCCCCAGGGCTCTCAAACAAGCCAACAAATATTCCAGCTTTCCTCATTCTAAAGGGCTGTGCAAAGATGAGGAATTACCATGCAGCAGCAGCAGCAGCACCATCATCTTTATTGTGTTATTTTGTGTCCCTGAGCACACACATAAGAGCACAAGATATCAGCAGGGGGGAGGGGGTGGGACTTGTCAACATGATGGGTGTGATAGGGTACCGCTCCTGTGAGCACGTTACATTGTAGGGCAGAAGAAGTTTTGCAGATGTTATTAATGAAGATCCCTCATCAACTGACTTTGAGTTAATCATAAGGAAAATTAGAAGGAAAATTTTCAATGCTGCAAAAGAAATAGCACACGAATATAAATTTCCTCGGCAAGGTAATTTACTTCTATAGAAGGGTGTGGCTCAAAGATGGAACAATGGCAAGTGCACACTTGGACAAGGGAAGGGAAGGAGTACTTATGCCTGATGGAGATTGCCCCTACTGCTGAGTCGTTCCCCTATTGGCTAGGGTTAGAACACACAGTCTAGTCTAATTCCGATTGGCTATTTTAAAGGGAGCAGGGATACGAACCAGAGTGGAGGGGTGGGTAGTTTGGTGGGAAGGATGGTTATGGACAGGTCAGAGAAGTTAGCCAGGGGTCAAAGCAGGTGACCAGAGCAGGTGACTGGGGCAGGTGACCAGGATGAGTCAGGACAGAGCAGGGGACTAGGGGAACAGATGTGAACTGCTGATTAGGGCTGGTGGAAAAGGTTGTTCACAGAAACTACAAGGAAGTTAAACTTTAAAATGGAGGATTAAAGAATAGAAGAGCTGAATATGCTGACATACTTTGAAGAGAAACTTGGGGTTCACCATATCTCACAAGGGAGATTGCCCTGGGTGGGCCTGACCTAATTAAGTGAGCCCACAGAAGGGACTCAGCCCTTCCTCAGTCATGGAGACTCAAAAGTGGGAGACATGTTTCTCTTGCTGGCTTTGATGGAGCAAACTAGCATGTTGTGGAGAGGTCCGTGAAGCAGAGAGTGGTAGGCAGCCCCTAGGAAGTAGGAGAGACCCCCAGGGTGACAGCCTGCAAGAGAGAAGGGGCCTCTACAATCTCAAGGCACTGAATTCTGCCAACAATCTCAAGGGAGCTTAGAAGTAAATATTCTCCTAGAGTCAAGCCTACAGATAAGAATTCTTTGACTTCAGCTGTGTGAGACCCTGAGCAGAGAAGCCACAGAAACTGTGAGGCAGTAAATCTGTGTTGCTTTAAGTCATTAAGTTCCTGCTAATTCATTATGCAATAACAAAAAACTAACACATATTCAGAAGTGTGAATTCATTTTAGACTAAAAGAAGGAGGCAGCTAACTGCTTAGAAAGCCAGAGGAGAAGGGCAATGAACTCCTAGGAAATGAATCGAGGAAAGAGCGACTGAGAGAAGCTAGACCCAGGTATGCCGATGAGATGTGTCCTAAGCCAAAAGTAGCCTACTCGGGAGCTAGCCTGAGTACTTAGGGTCGCTGACGTCTGTGAAACCTGTGCTCGTGTGTGCGGCCAAGGCCACAAAAGAATGATTGTGCTGATGCACAGCAACGCCTGGTGTTTGCACAGCCCTTTAAAGTTAACAAAGCTGGCAGATCTGCTGGCTTGCTTGATTCTCTAAGAACCCTGAAGGGAATAGTTAATACTTTTATCTCCATTTTACAAATGAAGAAAATGAAAACAGATCGTGGAGGGCTTTCCATAGTTGCACAGTTATTAAAGGCTGCCCAGGATCAGACCTAAGGCTCACGACTCCCTCTCCAAGGAAGGACAGAAAAGGAAAGGGGCAAAAGCAGTAGCTGTGCTCCTTGGGTCAAGGATACAAGAACCAGCCTCAGAGGCAGCCCAACTCCCACTTACTTAGAGTCATTTTGGCACCTAAGGAAAAATAGCATTCCCAGAATCACCACACGTGCTTTTCTCTAGCCAGGAACACACCAACCATGCAGCCCTTCAGCTTTCAGCTCAGTGAAGGATAGGGGTGGTCACATCCAGTCCTCTCCAACGACCCCATACCACCTCCCCTGCACCCCTCCCCACCACCCTCTCCTCTGTTCTCTCCTCCTCCTCTTCCCCTATCAAAACATACCTGTTCTAATTCCTGGTCTCCGCTCACTAAGAATATCATCACCATATGGAGGTAGAGATGGATAACAATGGTTTACATTCCTGTCTGTAAGCCAAGAGAGATGTGTATATGTTAAGGGTTTTTTCCTTAGAGTCCTAATCCAAAGGGCCTTGAAATATAGGTAAGGCGCTTACTCTGGAAGAAAGCCTGGCATTCCACAAGGAAGTTTGGGGGAGAAAAATGGATTAGCCTTTTTCTCCCCCAAAATAGCTATCTTGTCAGTCACATATAAATATTCCTGTTATCCCAAGGGAAAGGCAAGTGCGCTTGTCTTATTGTCAGCGTAGTGTTACATCAGAAATGAGAAAACTCAGGCCAGACGCAGTGGCTCACGCCTGTAATCGCAGCACCTTGGGAGGCTGAGGCAGGAGAAATCGCTTGAGCCTAGGAGATTGAGGCTGCAGTGAGCCATGATCATACCTCTGCAGCCCAGCAACAAAGCAAGACCCCGTTTCCAAAACAAAAATAAAAAGAGAAAGGAGTTGATACAATTCTTTAAAAACCTGAAGGTGCCATGATTTACCATGGGATCTTGTGCAAACATGTGTGGTAGACGTGACGAGTGGTCACCAGTATCCAGTTCTCCTTCCCTTCTAGACAACACTTCCCAGTGCTCTTGCTGGTCTGAGAGCTCTGTGACTGCATCTGGCCAGTGAAATGTGAGCAGAAGCAATGTGTGTGATTGACATATATGATTGTCCAGCCCCTCTCCTGCCCTACCATGGGGGCCAAGGGGGCTGTGTGGTCCAGAAGTTGTAGCTACAGGAAAATGAAGCCATCGTTAAGCTGGATGGTTGAGGGCCACATACAGAACAGCTGCCCTTAAAAGTCATACAGGCCCATAGTGGATTTTGTGAGGGTGAGAAGTAAACATTTGTTGTGCAAGATTGTACGCTACTAGTTACTAAAGCATAATCTTGCTCATTCTGATTAACAGATCTCTTAACTTCACTGAGCCCGTTTTCTCTTACATGGAGAAAACTGCCCAGCCTTCATTCTAGGGTGACAGTGAGGAACAGATGAAACCACTGATAACTGCTTTGTAAACATGAATGTATAAATTATGCCAGGTTAAATCAAGGCATGGGCAATTTGCCGGAATGGAGGTTTCACTGCCAATTGGTACAGGCAGTGACAAGCCTCACACATTAGGCAGCGGGGAGAGCTAGGCAGTGGACATTTTTATTTAAAAAAGGCACTATTTAGCAGCAGCAAGAAGTTCAAAGTTCTCCGAGAACAGGAACACATGTCAGTCCAGGGCTGTCCACTGCAGTCTACACATGGGTTTCTATATCCTGGCTATGTTGACAGGTGATAGTCTAGAGCAACATAAAGTCTCGGCTTTCTTCATTTCCCCAGCAGTGAGACAGAGCAGAATCACGAGTCACCCTTCTCTCCATGCTAACAGACCCCATCCCTCCTACAAGGGTGCTTGGGGAAATGATACCAGCCTCTCTTAGAATGACAGTGTGTGACCTTGTGTTCTCCCAAGGAATGTGCAGCAGTAATGAGGGCAACTTCTGTATCCCTTGCTTTAAAGCAAAATCTCTTATGCTTGGCTTCTCTTTCCAATTCCCAGGAGTTGGATAGCGCCAGCCATCCAGCCCCAACAACGCAGATGAGCCCAGCACCCAAGGGGTTTGAACCACAAGATAGAAGAAATCTGGGTCTGAATGACTGTCCAGCACAGTTGACCCCACCAGATGGCACCAACTAGACTGTTCTGTGAGAGTAAACTACACTCCCATCTTATTTAAGCAATTCTTTTGGGACTCTTTGTTACAGCAACTTTACCTTATCCTAACTGATACACTGGATTAAAAGATGCTACAACAAATGCTTTATCTTATTTCATACGTGTTTTCCAAGAACCCATGAGACCAACATAACAAAAAGTCTTTCTGGTTTGTAAACTTGACTAAAGATCTCTGCCTTCCCTAAGAAGGAAAGCCAGGTTCCCGGACTAGGCAGGCAGGTTGGAGGGTACTGAAGGGTGCCCTCTGAGTCCCACTATCTCACTCTCATTTCCCCCAAGAATCCAAGGAAATTGTCTCTTTATCTTGGTCACCATATTTTCAACAAAATGAACAAACTCTATAATGGGGTGGTCAAGAGAGTAAAGTCTTAGACCAGAGGAACTTCCATTGTGGGGGACAATGTGTGCCCCTGGTCTCTCCACCTACAGGGTGACTAAACAGAGTAAGAAACTTAGAGAGGTTGTGTGTGACATATAACTCCTTAGTAAGTTGCAGCTAAATTGTAAACACTGTCTTTTAAACTACGATATGTCAAGTACAGACAAAACATGTGTGTTTTGCTGTAGACTTCTCTCCATGCACACTCCACCATTCCCTGCTTCCTACTGTCCTTCCCTCTCATCTTTGCAGGGCCTAATCCCATCAGTCTCTAAGGGCCCAGAACAAATGCTGTCTCTTCTCCCTCGAAAAACCTGCATGTTCCCTACAACCAGGTCAGTTGCTCCCACGTCCAAATACCAAGGCACGTTCACCTGTGCTTCTTTTGGGATGCTTGGCCCTATGTGCCTTCTGGATGGGTTGGTGAAGACACACAGCAAAGGCTTGTGGTTTCGATGGAGGGAGAACCTTTTAATGAGAACATCTAGTCTTTGTCTCTGGTTAGGGGCCTCATACATTATTTCATCTAATTCTTATATCAACTCGATGAGTCGGGCACTATTACTAGCTCCATTTTACCAAAGAGCACTGAGAGATGAAGTCACTTACTCATGGTCACCCAGCTAACAGCTAGGGAGGAAGACATTCAAACCTAGGAAGCTGCCATTGCAAGCCAGTATTATAACCACTGTAAAACGCTGCCCTCATTCATGACAGGGAGAAGTGGGTGCCCATGAGGCTGGGTACAAGGGAAACATTGATGGCAGAGAAGGTGGCTGCAACCAGGAGCAGGGGCAAGCTCAGAAGTCCTCATGTGGGCTCTTGTGGCGTCCCCTCACAGGGGCTCCTTCCAGAGGTTCCTACTGACTGCAGGCCTGAGCTTTGAGTTACTGAGCCAAGACAGTGAAACAACTATGTCAATTAAGTCAAACATCTGGTCAATGTAGTGAAAAATCAGTCACCAGGGGTCTGGCCACAGACCAGGACTTCTTCCAGGTGGTAGACTCTTCCCCAGGCCCCTGCAGATGGAAGAGATGTTTCTTTTATTCCTGGACCCTGATTTTCATGCTCCTTTCTGATTGGCTGGTGAGGCTCACCTCTCATCTGGTCCTCAGGACCTACCATGAGCATAGGAGGGGCAAATTCTGTGGCCTCTGAAATGTGCATTAGAATGGAGAGCTGGATTCGGCCCAGATCCCAAAAGCACATTCCCAAGCCGGGTACTAAGTTCTGTGCTGCCTGCTGTAGAAATGCAAATTGCCATAATAAATGCCAATTATCCCAATTACCTCTAATTGTCTGGCTTGTGTAGCAAGAGCATTACCATAGGAGAGGCCTACCAGGGAGAGGGTGTTTTTAACAGAATACCATATCCGGGGAGCTGGGTTACAAATGAAGTAGGTGAGGTGGCCCAGAAAGCCCCCTCCATGGCCCCTGGGATAGATCACCACAGAAAGATGAGGAGTCTTCACAGTCTCCCAGCTGCTCGGGGGCAGCACTGATGCAGTTACATCTTTATGCAATGGTCATTAAATGCCATTTTAAAAACTGGCCAAGTGCTGGAAAGCGCAGAGAATATATGCTTGTTCCCTATGCCTCTTCCTTCTGGCCAGTTGAGTCTATGGAACAGCTAGGGGAGAGGGTAGGCTATTGAATGAAACAATGACATTATTTTCCATCATTGTAATGTAACATTTGATTCATTCATTTGTTTAATCAATCAGCCAGGCAATCGGGAAGCATACATTATATACCAAGCATCTGGAAACACAGCAGTTTGAGCTGAAAAGTGACATTAGAAATTACACACATGGGGCTGGGCACAGTGGTTCATGCCTGTAATTCCAGCACTTTGGGAGGTTGAGGTAGGAAGATGCTTCAAGACCAGCCTGAGCAACATAGCAAGATTCCATCTCTACCAAAAAAAAAAAAAAAAAAATAGTGGGGCATGGTATCATGCCTGCAGTCCCAGCTACTTTGGAGGCTGAAGTGGAAGTATTGCTTGAGCCTAGGTATTCAAGGCTGCAGTGAGCCAAGATTATACCACTGCACTCCAGCCTGGGTGATAGAGTGAGACCCTGACTCTAAAAAAATAAAATTAAAATTAAAAAACAGAAATTATATACACTGCACGTCCAACAATCATACCACGTGATTTCATTCTGTCCTATAGCAAATAATTTTTTGAGCCAGGCAGAGTTGTAGCCCTGAAAATATAGCAGTAAATAAGCTAAACTAAATCCCCAGCAACACCTGCTCCCCCACCAACCAAAAAAAACTCCACTTTCAACGGAGCCTATATTGGAATCTGGGGAGACAATATACAAAATAAAGTAAACATGATATCAGAAGGTGGTAAGTGAGTAGGGGAGGGAACAGAGATTACCAGGTCTGACATTGAAATTTAATGTGATTTGGGTGACATGAAAGAAGATGACACAAAACCTTTAGTAGTAGCAATGAGAGATTGCACCCTCCTCCAAAAATCTCACACTCTATTTGTCACTACCTGAATAGACTAGAGAAAATTTGATACAAGACAGAAAAATGTGGTCATAGGCTATCTACCAATACATTAGCTGAGGTCCCATTTGTAGTTACGCAGGCTCATTTTTTATTAGCTTAGGTAAGATCACGAGTCTAGCTGGACCTCTTAATTCTGTTACAGTATTGATTAAGGTTGAGCAAATGCAAAACGTGCAATTTACACATACCCTTGTGAAATTAAAACCTCTCCATTTACTGAGAGAGCAGTGATTACTGCAAGAACTGAGGGCACCTCAGCTAAAACCAAGAAATGATTTCATTTGCCAATGAAGAGAAAAACAGAGACTAAATGTTAAGTCTGGGAATGGTTGCCCTCTGCTCCTGTTCTTAACCCTGGCTTGGTCCAAGGGCAGAAGCCTGGGTGAGCTTAGGATGGCAGAGAAAAGCCCTGAGAGAGTGGCTGGTAGGAGTGTGTGGATTACAAAGGAAGCTACATAAGTCCCTCCATACTTTCTTTCAAGATTCCAGGCATCCTCTTGGCTTTGGCTGAAGATGTGTCTTCCAGAAGCACACGGACTCCATTCCAGGAAACCTCTGCAGCTCCCCTCAGTATGTGCCTCATAACCTCCCTTCCCTAAGTCCTCTCTGTCTAGGAGAAGCCCTGCTCCTACGACTCACTCGTTCCCTCTCCCATTCCAAGAATTTTTACTGACATAGAGGCATCTAGACCTATAGCTCTCATTTAGTCCTTGTAAAGCAATCTTGGCTCATCAATGGGGCCACAATGAATACAACCACAGTGTTGATATCTCACAAGTGACAGCACTTTAGAGTTTATAAAATACTTTTTTCCCCCCATATCTCCAACAAATATGTTGACAGAAAAAGTTGTTATATGTTATACTTTCCGGTATGCTCCCCTTTTTATAGAGTAACCCAGAAGACCTTTGTGAATTTCCCCTCATTTCCCATCTTCACTAATATCACCACTGAAGTACAAGCCACCATCATTTCTTGTCTGGAAAATTGCAACAGACCAGGAACTGCCATTGCTCTTACGATAAGCTCTTCTATCTAGCTTGCTTGTCATCTTGTCAAATCTTCACAATAACTCTATGTCTCCATTCACTGATGAGGGCACCAAGGCTCAGAGGAGGTACCCAAGGTAACAAACTGTGGAAGCCAGGTCAGTCTGGCCACAGTACACACGTCCACTGTTACATTACAAGGACCAGTTGCTTCCAGTGCCCAATGTACCCTTGTGTAGTAATAGAATAGTGGCTGGGCAGATGGCTTCCAGAAAAAAGACTGTATTTCCCAACCTCCCTTGCAATTAGGTATAGCCATGTGGCTAAGTTCTGGCCAATGATGTGTAAGTGGTAAATGTATGGACAACTTCCTTTTTTTTTTTTTTTTTTTTTTTGGTGACAGAGTCTCCCTCTATTGCCAGGCTGGAGTGCAGTGGCACGATCCAGGCTCACTGTGACTTCCGTTTTCTGGTTTTGAGCAATTCTCTTGCCTCAGCCTCCCAAGTAGCTGGGACCACAGTCACGCACCACCACACCTGGCTAATTTTTTTGTATTTTTAGTAGAGATGGGGCTTCACCATGTTGGCCAGGATGGTCTCAATCTTTTGACCTTGTGATCCACTTGCCTCGGCCTCCCAAAGTGCTGGGATTGTAGGCATGAGCCACTGCGCCCAGCCAGGTATGGACAACTTCTAGGAAGCATCCTTAAAGGAAGGGTTGAGGTCTTCCCTCATCTCGTTCATGCTGGCTGGAATGTGAATGTGACAAACGGAGTTGCTGTGGTCATCTTGAACTACGAAGTGGATTTGGGAGTGGAAGACATGCAAGGCAATAAGGTGCAAGGAGCTTGGACCACTCAGCTAGGGTTTTATATAAGAGGAAAATAAACTTCTATTGTCCAATTTGGATTTTCTCTCCCTCAAAGTCGTATCTTGTCCTACGTTATGTAACAGAATTTTATCTACAAACAGAGCTGCCCTTGGAATGCAGACAGATATCTCTCTACCTCTGCAACCAGAATCCTAATTTGGAGGCTCTTTATCTCTTCCCTGGACTGCTGCAATAGCTCCTGACTAATCTCCCCTGCTTCTAGTCTCAGTATTTCATATCCATTTTCTACACTGTGGACAGAGGGACCTAACAATAATACTACTCTGGCTACATTCTTTACTGGTTCAAAACCTTCAACATTTCCCATTTACTCCAAGGTGGTGTTTGAACATTTTCCAATGGGTGCCAGTGTCCCACAACCACATTCCTGCCCAGCTCTCCAGAGTAATCTCTACCCTGGTCTGCCCAGAGATTTAAGCAGGGATGCTTATTCCACTCCATGTTCCATGCATTTCCCTGCATGCATCATACTACTTTTCTTCTTCTTTTTTTTTTTTTTTGAGGCAGGATCTCACTCTGTTGCCCAGGTTGGAGTGCAGTGCAGTGTCATGATCACAGCTCGCTGCAGCCTCAACCTCTTGGGTTCAAGTGATCTTCCCACTTCGGCTTCACAAGTAGCTGGGACTACAGGCATGCACCACTGTGCCCAGGTAAATTTTGTGTTTTTTGTAGAAACAGGGCTTCACCATGTTGCCCAGGTTGGTCTTGAACTCCTGGGCTCAGACCGTCACACTGTTTCTTATCCATGTGTATCTGTTCATACCTCCTTTCCACCTTGAACAATGACCTGCCTTTATCTGGCCAACTCCTAATGCCCTCCAGTGTTAACTCAGACTCTACCCTACAGGATGTCCTTTCTAATCTGTCTCTTATCCCCATTCCAGACTGTGTCCCACCAATTCCCAGCTCAAGTCTCTATCACTACACTTAACACACTGCATTATAATGATGTCATATGTGTTTATTCCTTCCACTAGACTGTGAAAGCCTCCAAAGCAAGGACTATTGTGGTTTTCATCATTTTCTCACTAGGATCTGGTATAAAACCTGGCCTAACCATTCATATTTCTGATGAATCAATAGATTAATTGTAGCAGTACTATGGTTTGACTGTATACCTCAAAGTTCATGTGTTGGAAACTTAATCCTCAATGCAACAATGTTGAGAGTTGGGACCTTTAAGGTGATCAGATCATGATGAATTAATGCTGTTATGGTGAGAGTAGGTTAGTTATCATGGGAGTAGGTTCCTAATAAAAGAATGAGTTTGTCCACTCCCCCCAACTTCTGCCATGGGATGATGCAGCAAAAAGGCCCCTGTCAGAAGCAAGCCCCTTGACCTTGGGCTTCTCAGCCTCCAGAACTGTAAGAGATAAATCTCTGTTCCTTATAAATTATCCACTCTTAGGTATTCTGCGATGGCAGCACAAATGGACTCAGACAAACAGACCCTGTTGATGTCCCACCCACACCCCTCAGTGCCCACCATTCCCATGCATTCTGAAGGCTTCTTGCCCCAAGCCCATGTGACTCTGCCTTCTGTGGCCACAAGAGTAAGTGGGCTATGGAAGACAGGTCAGAAATGCAGAAGGTTATGCATCCCCTACTCCAAACCAATCTCGGAAGGGAGCTGGTGAATAAGTACCCCAGCCTTCTCGCTTTTTGGGTAGGACAACCCTCAAGTGTAATCTATGCAATTTCTTGTGGTTGGCAGAATAATGACCCTTTACAGATGTCCACATCCTCATCCTCAGAGCCTACGAATATGTGAGGTTACATGACAACGAGGAATTAAGGTTGTGGTTATAATTAAAGTTGCTAATCAGCAGACTGTAAAATCAATATGTTGGATTATCCTAGGTGCATCCAGTATAATCACTAGTGTCCTTAAATATGGAAGAGAGAAGGAGGTGAGAAGGTCAGAGTGATGCAATGTGAGAAGAACTAAACCCAGTGTTTCTGGCTTTGAGGGATGGGGCCATAAGCGAAGGAGTGTGGACAGCCTCTAGAAGCTGGAAAGGGCAAGGAAACAGATTCTGCTATAGAGCCCCCCAAAAGGAATGCAGCCTTGCCAGTACCTTGATTTTAGTTTCAAGAAACTCATTCTGAACTTCTGAACTACAGAATTGTAGGATCATATATTTGTTATCTTAAGCTATTAACTTTGTGATAACTTGCTACAGAAGCAACAGGAAATGAATGCACTCCTGGAAATCTCAGGAAACCCGAGTCCCAGGTGTTCAAATCAGTAACTTGCTCACGAGCATGCCCCAAATCGGCTTCTTGCCCTTCCTGCTCTCACTTCCCTACTTCTCTATCAATGCCTCTTGAAATCACCCGAGATAAACTACTTACTCTCAGATCCTGACTTGGTTTACTTCTAGGGAAATCCAACATAAGATATTAATTAGAGGAACCAGGGAGATATTTGATCACAAAAGAACTGGGCTCGCCTGACCTATCTAGGATTTGACTCAGATCTGTTACTTGACAGCTTCAGGATCCTTGGGTCTATTATGTTCTCAAGAGGATCACATTTATGGGAATTTGGAGACTGGAGAGATGCCCCACTATGCCAGGGGTGAGGAGGGCAGGATGGGATCGAACAGAGGTGGAGCAGCATGTGCTCACACTGTCCACCCAGAAAAGAATGGCAGTGACCTCTAAACTGCCCCTGCTGCCCCCAGGAAGCCTCCTGCAGGAGAAGGGAGGCTCTAACTCAGAGAAGAAAAGGTTGTTGGGGTAGGGATGGTAACTAGGAGAATAAGGCAGTAGTGGTGACAAAAGGCAATCCTCTTAAGGCCCTACAGTCTACCAGGGGCTTACTCAGAATATGGCAAGAAAGAGACAGTGTACAGCAAGGAAAGGCAGACTTGAGGCTGTCAGCTACCGACTGTCTCTCTCATTAGCCACTGACCACTTCTTTTGGGTCTGGGATCATGGGATTATTCTCTGCAAGAGAATCCAGGAGATGAAATAAATGGGATAATCGTTGCAGGTCCATTCCCATCTGATGTTTGGATATTTTATGACCTTAAGACAAGATGACCAGATCACTCCAAGGAACAGGCAGCAAAGATAAAGGGAGGGAAAAGCAGGAGAACCTATAAATGTGTTAGGCAAAGGTCACCCAGATGTTGCCAGGCCATCTTTCTGCAATTTGTCCCTCTTTTAGGGGAGGGCCCAGATAGGGAAATGCAGCTCCATCCCGGGGAGCTCCTTGTTGGAGGGAAGAGTCTCAGTCTCATTTTTAAACAGCCTCCTATGTTACAGGTAGAGCAAGGACATCCACCTGAAAGACAGCCATTGGCATCCAATAATGTCTAGTAGACACAGGGGTCTCCATCATGACGTGATTTAGGCAGAGAGGCCCCCACTTAACAGTCTACCAGGATTGCTCCTGCCAGAGGACAAAGCCACAGGGCCCTGGGCTGGACCTAGCATGAGATTTAGAGGTAGATGGTGTTCTAATCCACTCTGTTTCTTCATCCCTGTGCAAGTCACCCCAGGCAAGCCACTTCTATCTCTGCCTTAATTTTTTTTAGCTGTAAAGTGAAGACAATTCTGCTTTACTTATTGTTATAGGATGAATATGGCCAAAATTCATAAGTATGTTGAAATCCTAAGCCCAGGTGCCTGAGATATATGACTGGATTTGGAGATAAGAGTCTTAAATAACTAAAAAAGGTAAAATGAAGTCATAGATGTGGAGGCCTAATCCAATGTGCCTGGTACTCTTATAAGATGCAAAAGTGTGGCCATGGACACACACAGAGGAAAGACCATGGGAAGACGGAGGGAGAAGACGGGCACCTATAAACCAAGAGGAGAGGCCTCAGAAGAAACCAACTCTGCTAACCCCTTGATCTGGACTCATAGCCTCTAGAATGGTGAGAAAAGAAATTTCTATATTTAAGCCATCTGTTTCTGTTTTGGTAGTCATAGCAAAGTAATATATTTATCTCAGTATTTGGAAAGTTGAATGAGATGATGATGATGATGATGTGTGTGTGTGTGTGTTTCAAAAATGAGGCCGTTTCCCGCTCCCATTAGTCCCCCTTCCTAGGTCCCTACTATTTTTTCTTTTATATCACATGGTGAACTGAGGGGACAGCTTTCTCTAGATCCTGTCTGGGGCAGGCCCAGCTGCCTGTGTCCTTGGAGGCTGCACTCCGCTTGCAGATACTGCAGCAGGCTCTGAGCTACAGCCAAGACCTAAATCAGAGGAGGTGACATTCCCTTCTACAGTTGTGCTCCCTCTGCAGCCCAGCCACACTCACATCTCAGCAGCACACACATGGAGACAGTGTTTGAGGGACACAGTTTGCGACTCCTGGCAAAGTCCAGAGTAGCAGTACAACAGGGCTTTACAGGTGAGCTATCTGCAAGCTGAGTGGTAAGAAGAAAAAACAAGGAAGTTCCAGAGAGGCTGGGCATTGATCAAGGACATCTCCATGGCAGGAGACAAGGGACCAGCTCTTCTTTCTTTGGCAGAAACCAAGCCTTGGCCATGAGAGGTTCTGAGTCTGGCCTCATGATTTCCCAATCTGATGGAGGAGCTACAGCCTGTCTTCAAGGGACTCTTAGTCTAAGGAGAGAGCCTCTAATTTCAGAAAGACCTATTAGAGGAAAGAAATCTGAGCCTTAGGGTGCTCCAATCAGACAGAGAAGACAAATCTGACTTCTTGTGTCTCCTAGTATGATGGAAGAGACCTAGTCCTTGTCACAGGTAGTCTCCAGGCTAATGAGGGTAGACAGCCTCTGCTTCAGGCATTTCCATATCGGACAGGACATACTCAGTTCTGACCTCAGAAACATCCCAAAACCCTGGCTTCAGGGAACTCCAGCAGGAGGGTGTAGAATGCACTTAAAGAGTATCTGTCACAAGCCAGAGCAATATGTCACCATGTGGCAAAGTATTTAGGGTATACTAGGTCCATTATGGAGTGCCTCTCTGGAATCAGACATGGGGTAGAGGCTGCCTTGCAAACCCTCCCACCCATCCAACCCCAGTCCCTGCTCATGACCTTCCTAAGTGGTCTCACAGACCCTATTCACCCAGGATAGGAGGTTCCCAAAACTCTTCTGTCATTAATTCCACATTTGGTTATTGGGCACCTGCTCTGGAGTAGGCCATGGGGACTCAGAGGTGAACCTTTCTAAACCTGGGCTCTGTACTCCAGACATTCCCAGGCTAGTGTCAGAAGCAATCAGTGAACAAGTCCTTGGTCCTTACTGCCCTTCTTCTCCTCCCACAAGCACTGGGAGGTCCCATAATGCCCTCTCTAGATGATCCAGGTCTCATCAGCTGTCAGAACTTACTTTGACCATCTGTGCAATCTCTGTCCAGCACGGGGCCTGGCCCCAGTAAAAACATGATGAGAGGGGATGTAATAAAACCACACAGAAAGGAAAGCAAAGGAATCAGCCAGAGTGATCATTCCTTTGGGGAAGAAGGGTGTTGAGATGGGTGGGACTGTGCTCAGATGTAGGTCACAGCCAAGCTTTTGTTTTGGGTGATGGGATTGTATGCATTTATTCCATTACTAAAGAAAACTAAATATCATAAAAGTGGGTTATGTAAAGCCCAAAGAGTAGTGAGATTAAACCAGACCTGGAGGCCTAAAGTTCAAAGAGGAAAAAGAATACCCAGTGAAAACAATATGAATGGGCAGTTTATGGAGGTACAGAGGAGCAGAAGGGGTGGGGGTGGGGCAGGGGGCTTATCTGTGCCTGTGAGGTGGCAGGATGTGGAGGAGAATTACAGGCAGCTGAGCTCCTGTTCCACCTCTGCCCCTTACCCCATCTCCTCATGCACGTCTCTTCTCCTTTCTAGCTTCATTTGTAACATGGGGATGATGTCAGCCCTATGTAACCTCCCGGTCAACTCTGAAGTGCAATGAGGTGGCATGCAGAGGACCTGAGGAGGGGTGGCAGCTCATCTGGATAACCATTGTACTGGGTTGAATGGAGACCCTGCCCAAAAGGTATGTCCATGTCCTAATCCCTGAACCTGTGAATGTGTCCTTATCTTAAGAAAGGGTCTTTGCAGATGTAATTTAGTTAAGGTGATGAGATCGTCCTGCATTACCCGGGTGGGCCCTAAATCCCATGACAAATGCCCTTAAAAGAGGCAGGTGGGGAAGGCACACAGAGAGAGGAGAAGGCCATGTGATGACAGAGGAGAGGTTGGAGTGAGGCAGCCACAAGCCAAGAATACCTGGAACCATCAGAAACTAGAAGAGGCAAGGAAAGATTCTCTCCTACAGCCTTCGGATGGAGTGTGACTCCAGCACCTTGGTTTCAGACTTCCGGCCCTCAGGACTATAAGAGGACACATTTCTGTTGCTTTAAGCCATCCAGTTTCTGGTCATTTGTTGCAGAGGCTGGTTGTTGTCCCAGAAGCTGGTCTAATCATCATCTTTGGACAGGAAACCTCCTATCCTGGGCCAGTAGGGTCTATTAGTCCACTGAGGAAGGTCATGAGCAGGGATTGGGATTAGATGGGTGGGAGGGTATGCGAGGCAGCTTCCACTCCATGTCTGATTCTGCAGAGTCATCTCAGAATGAGCCTAGTATATCCAACCATTCATTGCATTTCTCAGGCTCCCCTTCCCTCTGGTTCTTGGGTTTGGTCACTGGGAGGCACCCATAGGAGACTGGAGGATGGACAGAGAGCAAGGTCAGGACATGTCTGCTGCCATCCCACAAACTCACCTGCTTCAAAGAGGTCCTGCCAGGGGCCATCTAGGATTCCAGTTCTCATTGACTGGCCTCTCTCATGAGACAGAGTTCTCAGTGTCTCTCCTTCCCTCCCTTACCCAGACAGCCTTAACAACGGTGCTGCTCCTGCCTTGTCCTGCCCAGAAGCTGCAGCAGGGCATCCCTCCACCCTGCACACAGCCTGTAAACCATGGCTCCACTCATCCCTGTAGTTAATGCTGGGAGTTAGTCATCTACCCACAGCTGGGTCCTTGCCAGCCACAGTGTCCACCTAGTAGTAGAAGGACAGACTTGTAACCTGGAACCAGTCCCTTCCTTTTGAATTCCCACTGGTGGATCTGTCTTTCTAGAGCATCACATTGGGTGATCATGGGCCACTTGGCACCTAAAGCACATGTCTGGGCCTCAGTTTTTCACCTGCCACACATCTCCCCATCTTGCCTGCAGAACCCCACCTGCCAAGCCAACATGGCTCCCCAGGCATGTGGGCCGGGAAAACGGGCATTCATGGAGTGGGTGCATCTGAGAAAAGACAACACCCCCTCCTTTCACATCTCCTCAGGTAGTAGAAATCACAGCGAGATGGAGCCAAGTGTTTTCCATTTAATCAACAATTTAAGAGGCTGTGTTCTGCCTGCTCTCAGAGGAATTCCCCGATGGAAAGAGAGGAGCTGGGAAGGCAGAGCAGCCAATGGAGAGCCCTTCTCACCCCAGCCCCCAGGTGGAGCACAGCTGGCCTCTCCTGGCCTCGGGCCCTGCATTACCTGCTGTCGCCCTCACTATTCACCTCCAACACAGGCAACCGCTGGGCCTGGGCCCACCTCCAGGGGAACACCAGGGATGGGGATGGAGCATAAGAGACAGGGGGCTGGACAGGGGGTGGGTGGCTGCACTACAGATGCCTGGAATGTCAGAGTACCCTGAGTCAACCCCTGGCCCTACAGAGGACTCCAAGGACCGAGTGGCAGGGTCACACCTGGAGTGCCCCGCCCAAGCCTGGGACAGCAGGCTGAGAAGGATGTTGGTACATCAGGGTGTGTCCAGCTGGTCTGGGCCTCATAAATAAGGGGTGTGGGGGACAGTGGCTGAGAAAGAGAAAGGGTTGAGGGGGTCAGGGGCCACAAGCTTGTTCAATCCAAGGCTGCAGGCAGGAGTATGGATGAGGCTGACCTGCAGATATCTGAGAGTATCTGGGAAAGGGGATGGGACTCTTCTCCGTGGCTCCAGAACTAAAGCTAGGGTAGAAGATACAGGAAGGCAACTTTGGGGCTCAACTTCCACATGACTTTTCCAAAAATCCAAACCATAGGAAGATGGATGGCTCTGGTCTCCCGGCAAAGTAATAAGTAGGCTGTCACTGCATGTGTTCAAATGAAGGCTAGGCTGCCACGGTTCAGGGATGCTGTCGTGCTGTCATGCCATGGGAGCTCTGCAAAGTGTCACACAGACTGCTGAAATCGCTCCCCAGTACACACCGAGCTGCCTTGGGAGAGGTGGTGTGGCATGCTATCAAGCATTCAACCCTAGAGCCAGCTGGCCCGGGGTTCAAATCCCTGCTCTGCTATTGAGGAGTGGAGCTACCTGGGGAAGCTCACTGCAGCCACCTCCAACTCCCAATACTCTGTAAGAAGGCTAACAATAGCGTGCTGACTGCAAAGAGTTGCAGTGATGATGGAATGAGTTAATACCACAAGTACTTGCTCATTCTGGTTGCACAACCGGAAAGGCCACTCAGACCAGTATCCATCCTCCAGACCAGCCAGGAAGGATTTCACTTTGTAGTACACAAGCCTTCTCTGGGATGGCTTTCACATACCCACAGCCAGACATATGGTTGCCTGAAGGAAGAGGGGAAGCAGGGGACCCCAACTTGCAAAACAAGCTCCTTGACAGGGTGCTTGAGTGCCCAGAGGCAGCGAGGGCTTATTTATTCACACTTATTTGGTGAACCTCATGCCCCAGGTATCCCAAATGCTGGAGGGCTCAGTCCCAGGGAGCCAATGACTTGCATTACCCAATAACAAACAGATGCCCCAACCCCACTCTTACGGTCCTAAACGTAAGCTCCCTGGTGGGTGTGTGCATGTGCACGGAAGTAAAGACAATCAGGTTGCAGTTATAGAAAACTCAAATTCCTCCCCTCCACCCCATGCACTGTTCCCTCCCTCTGTCTCTGCTCCTCATCTTCCCTCCACCTTCTCCCCAGTCCTTTTAGTTTCTCTTGCTTGGCTTCCTCCCCAGAGCTGGATAGGTGTTTCCAGGTCAAGACAACTGGTGGATTCCATCAAAACCCACAGCAGGTGGGGCTTTGAAAAACCCAGGAGTCTGCAAATTTATTCTCATGACACTTTTCACTGCCTGCCTGAACTTCTCACTTTTCTGCAGGCTGAGCTGGCATCTGAAGACCCTCTGCTGTTGGCCACTGCAGCAACTCAGGAGAAGTGGGAGGATTTAGGAGTGCAGAGAGCAGAGAAGCCGCTTTGGGCATTTTCAGCCTAATAAGCTTTCCCGGGCATCCTGCCAAATGACCTTTGGGAGCAGCCTGCTGGGTACCCCCTCGCTACCCGCAAGCATTCAGATTCACCCTACGAAAGCCTAGCTGCATCTGTGCACTTCCCCCTCTTGATGCTGGTGTGGCTCAAGCCACTTCAGAAGCTGCATCCTATGCTTCCAGGGAGATCCTGCGGGAGCCCTAGATGTGACCTGACTCTGAGCAGCATTTGACACATTGATATCCTTTCTCCCCAGGCCTCTCTCCTGCCTGCACCTGCTGCTTCCCCTTTCAGGCACCATGGCAGGCTGACAGGTCAGAACCATGTCATTCCCTAAACTGCATTTTATTGGCTCTGAAACTTTCAGTGAGTGTGATTCTCCTTGGCTTGGAACCTTTGTCTCTGTCTCTCCCACCTTCCCGTTCACACCCTTCATTCACTCTGGGCTGCATCCATCAGGAGCTCCTGAAGCACCTGTTTCTTTGGCTGTTTTGGAAGTGGGTCTCACTGGGTGAGATGCTGGAACAGAGGACACAAAACACACACCTACCGCATCCCTGCCCCTTGGGGTCCATCTCACATCTCTTCTCCCACGACCATGCCTCCAGATCCCTCCTCTTACCTTCTTGCTCACCAAGATAGGTGATCTCCTGGGCCCCAGCCAAACTCCAGGCCCCCACTCTCTGCTGGGCGACAGCCAGGAGGGATGCTTATAAACTGACAAGCAGCTCCCAGCTGCCACACCTCGGCCAGACTGCCTGTGAGGCACCTCAGGTAGCATCCTGCCTCCTCCCAGCTTAAATGTCATGTCTCCAGGAAGCTCCCGAAAAGGAGACAGCATGTGTCAGATTAGAAAGTGCCTCTGCTTCAAAATCGAGAAAACCTGGGTTTAAACTCTAGCCCAGCCATCTTCTGGCCATGTTGGGGAAGTGACCTAGCGCATCTGGGCCTCCGTTTCCGCCCCTAGTCGTGGGGGGAAATTGTCATGGCCAACACTTCCAGAGTACAAGGCATGGTTCCCAGGGTGCTATATATACTAATTCATTAATCCCTCACAACAACCCAGAAGGTGGGCATTACTACTATCATCCCTATTTTTAAGTTCTGAGATACATGTGCAGAATGTACAGGTTTGTAATATATGTGCCATGGCGGTTTGCTGCACCCATCAACCTGTTATCTACATTTTAAGCCCTGAATGTATTAGGTATTTGTTCTAATGCTCTCTCTCTCCTTGCACCCCCACCCCTGAGAGGCCCTGATGTGTGATGTTCCCCTCCCTGTATCCATGTGTTCTCATTGTTCAACTCCCACTTATGAGTGAGAGCATATCATCCCCATTTTACCAGTGAGTAAACTGAGGCAGAATGGTTACATCACCTGCCCAGAGATACATATCTAGAAACTGGCCGCCTGGACCCATCATGCCCTTAACCGCTATTGCACTCTGCCTTGCATCACTCACCGGGATGCAAACACCCAGGTGTTCCTGGCACATGGCAGGAACACAGCAATGCAAAATGGTCTTAGAGTTGTTGTTATTTTAGGCAGGCCCATAGGATCTAATAGGTATAGTGGGGAAACCTGGGCACCTTCTTAGGTAAGTCGAGAGCATTGTGTATTTGTTTCCTGGTGCTGCCATAACAAATTGCCACACATTGAGTAGCTTAAAACAACAGAGATTTATCCTCTCACAGTCTGGAGGCCAGAAGTCTGAAATGAAGGTGTCAGCAGGGCCATGTTCTTTCAGGAAGCTCTAGAGAGGACTGGTTCCTTGCCTTCTCCAGCTTCTAGTGGCTCCTCTGAATCCTGGGTGCTCCTCGGCTCTAGCTGGATCACTCCAGTCTCTGCCTCTGTCTTTACATGGCTGTCTTTTCTGCGCCTGTCTCTTCTCCTTGTTTGTCTCTTATAAGGACACTATCATTGGATGTAGGGCCTACTTTAATCCATAATTTTTTTTTTTTTTTTTGAGATGGAGTCTTGCTCTGTCACCCAGGCTGGAGTGCAGTGGTACAATCTCAGCTCACTGCAACCTCTGCCTCCTGGGTTCAAGCGATTCTCCTGCCTTAGCCTCCCAAGTAGCTGGGATTTTAGGCATGCACCACCACACCTGGATAACTTTTGTACTTTTAGTAGAGACACGGTTTCACCATGTTGGCTAGCCTGGTCTCAAACTCTTCACCCCAAGCAATCCTCCCGCCTTGGCCTCCCAAAGTGCTCAGATCACAGGCATGAGCCACTGCACCTGGCCCATAATGATTTCATTTTGAGATCCTTATTCCAAATAAGGTCATATTCTGAGGTTCCAAGTGCAATTATCATTTGGAGGTCGCTATTCCACCACAAATACTCTTTTGGTCCTGGCTTCTGTTTCTTAAAACAAGAAAATGATTCTAGAAGACCCTGTGCTCTTCTGGGTCTTTAAGGACAATGACCTCAACCATCTCAAGGCTGGTCCTGAAGAGACAGCCCCAGCCACATTCACTCTCATGGTTGCTGGAGACTGGGGCTTCATGAGTAAACAGCCACAGTGTACCCCATATGTGCAGGAGGAGCCTCCAGGGGTCAGTATGGCCCCCAAAGTCTCTGAGATGGGGCAGGGGGCCCTTGCTCTATAACAAGCCAGCTGCTTAGGAACCAGCACTGAACCTGTGTGTTTGACCAACTAAAGTGCAACAAAGGACCATCGATGTAGCTGTTCTGCTTGGAGATGGCAGCCAGACCTTGAGAGCATCGCAGGGAAGAGAGAAAAGGATGTGAGCCCAGTAGGAGCACTGGAGGAAAAATTGAAAAGGAGGGACTTGGGGGATGGCCTGGGAGGGATTTCACTGGGTACTGCAGACCACCATGGTCTGTATGATACTAAATCGTGTGTACAGGTGAGGAAGGTGTGAGGAGGGCCAAACGAAGTCCCAGGCCTCAAGGGCTGGTGGGGTGTCATGAGATGTATGCTCAAGGGGTGCACAGACAACTTCTATAGGTTGTGCCACTAGCAGTGGAAACTGAGAGGTTGTTTTTGTTTCATTGGAAAGATGTGATATGAGGTACAGGGAATGGGGATGCTGAGGCTGAGGAAGGGAGCCCTGATCCCTTCCCCTAAAACTAAGAGTCTCTCCTCACAGCTGCTTTTAAAGCAATTTCACTTTTCTTGCTCTGTGGATTCCTTGCTCTTGGCCATCCCACCTTGTTGTACAATTCCAGGAGGCACCATGCTTGATGTAGTCCAAGCCGACAGTGTCCCTGGGGTGTGCTGCCTTTGAGATGGATCTACCCTTCCCAGGTTACAGAAGGGCAAACCAACCTTCAAAGAGGATGGTGAATTGCCCAAGGATGCACAGCTAATTAAAGGTAGGGCTTAAAAGAGCATCCAGGGATTTAGAATCCCACCCAAGTGTTTTGCCCTAGAGTGGTGGTGTGACTTTCCTATAGTTTCTTTCCTCCAAAAAAAGATATTAAAAGGTATGTGTTATGATTGCATTGGTATAAGGATGAATGTAGTCCAGGCTGGATTGTGTCAGATGGACCCAGCGTGACTGAGGAGGCCCCTTCCTGCTGGCCCCAGCCTGGCCTAGTGCTGCTCAGCCCATGCCACCTCCCTGTACCTTAGTCAGTCTGGGTCCCCCATGCCCCACCCACACTCGGGACTCATGCCAGAACCTGGATTGTAAAGTATGCAGAGGCCTTTTCCTTCTCCCTACATTGACTGAAGTTCTCTGGGATGGTGCCTGCCTCCTGTCTGCCTCTACATTTCTCCCAACATATCTCCTCCAAGAAACCTTTTTTGATAACACAGATGTATTAGGAGCCACCACTAGAAATTCTCATTGTATGTAACCATCTTGAATTCCCTTTGAACCTGTCTCCCGAGCCTCACTGTAAGAAAGGCGGGAACCCATTCTCCTGTGTACATGCACCACCACCCACGTAAACCTCCAGCTATGCCTGGAGCTACGGGGAACCCCATAGGTGCTTAGTTAGCAGGGGTGCCTCCAGGCCAGAAGCACTGAAGTACTTTCTGTTTTCCATTCCCTACTTTCCACGTGGAAAACTTGTATACATCCTTCAAAGCCTCGGCTCAACACTCCTGGTCCTAGAAGCCCTCCCTTACAACTTTTCAGACACAGTTCATCTCTCTGCTTGCCCATTCCCCTTAATTGCCAGCACAGGCTCCACGGGAAGTGGATATGATGCATTCCTCTCTTCATCACATCGCTTGGCTGTTTCCCACCACACTGGGGCACTCCTGAGAGTAGGCCCGATCCATAGCCCAGAACAGGCCTCAGATGTTGGTGGCCCGATGGACATCTTCTGCCCCAGCTCACGCTCACTGGCAAGCAGAATCAGGAGTGGCATCCTATTTTCAACCTGCCTGGGCTGGACCCCAAGGGATATCTCAGGCCTGCTACAAAGTAGCCTAGACATCTAGTTCCCCAGAGCCTCTTCCCACCTTCTCCTTTAATTAAACTCACCTTCGACGCTTGATGATCAGGAAATGGATTATCTAGGTCAGCAGTCTCCAATCCTGACCATACACTAGACTTACAGGGAGCTTTTACAAAATTTCAGTGCCAGGCTTCCAGTAGATCAATTACATCAGAATTTCTGGGAATGGAACCCAGAGTGAGTATTGTGGGTATTTTTTTAAAAGGCTCTTCAAGTGAGTCTGATGATCAGAGGGGTGGAAGTAACTCATATTGGTGGTAGGTTTTTTAATGAGAAGTGTCTGCCTTTTGTTCTCATGATGTCTTTGTTTTGGTTCGTCTCCCGCATAAAGGGCTCTCCTCGAAGGCTGGCTGGGAAGAGATCCTGGCTCCTAGAGCTTAGGAGGATCTCAAGGGAAGATGGGACCTGGCTGCCTGCCTTCAACAAGGTTGTCTCTGTTACCTGTTACTCCAGAAGAAAACCAAAACCCAGGGAGGTTAGGTGCCTTTCATGAGGTCACCTAGCCAGTGGATGGCCACGGTGAGTTATAAATCAGGTTCTTTCAATAAAGATTTGGTGCTGGGCTGGGGCAGAGGTCAAATGAGGCTCCAGAATGGCACTGAGTGCATGTTTTCCCAGCATGTCACTGGCTTTCCCAGCAGGTGCTGCAGAAATGGGCAAGAGTTAGCTCTATTTCCCTCAGTAACAACTCCCTGGTGACCTCAGCTAAGCAGCCAGCTTTGGGCACATCCTGTCCCTGTTGTCTCCTCCTAGGAAAGAGACCCCAGCTGGAGGCACGCTCTCCCTTCCCTATTCCTTCCAGAGTGTTTTGCTTAAAGAGCTGCAGGCAAAGCTCTTTAGCGCCATGGTGCTGAGTCACCTGTGCCCCTCTTTAGAGACCTGACGATCCACTCCAAGCCCAGGAAGGAGAGATGTTTAATTTATCAGACAATGCCACAAGATGTTGTTTACATGCACACCGGATGTCATACAGACGCAGCAAACCGTGACTATGGTAAACCTGTTTGTGGCTTCTCCTCCATGTCATAATTAAAGAGACAGTTTGAATCACACGTTCAAAGTGGCAGCATCAGAGCGGGAAGCCACAGGGATAAGCCGGCACCAGGGGATGTAATGTGCTGTCCTCTGCTGTGCCAGGGCGCACCCCCACTGCCATCCTCTTCCTCTCAGACGGAGTGGATGTGCATGCCCTGCTGCTGGGTACACGCTTCCTTCTCCTGCCCCCACCCTGAGTTGGGATCTGAGACCATACTCTGTGTTATCATCTTATTTGGTCCTCAGAATAATCCCAGGAGATTAATGCTATTATTTGTAATTTGTAAAATGGGCCAATAGACAAAAAGAACTAATAATATTAATTGCCACCATTATCACCATCACCATGGTTAATATTTGTATATGTTTACTCTGTGTCAAGCTCTACATCCTTTACACATTCATTTAACCCTTGCAACAGCTCTGTGAGTAAGTACAATTAGTATCCTTATTATACAGATGGGAGAAACTGAGGAACAGTGAGGTTAAGCAACTTGCCCACGGTCACACAGCTGGAAAGCAGCAGTGAGGAAATAATCCATTCACTGATGGAGTGAGAGCAACTGGAGATCCCAGGGTGAATGGTGTAGACAGCCCATCCCTCACAGAGCAGGTGAGTTAACCTGCTGAGTACCCCAGGGCTGGTCAGTAGATGAGCCATGGCTTGAGCTAGGTGATCTGGTGTTCTAAATTTGGTTTCTTTCCTGTCTGACCATGCTCTCAGCCGTTTCCAATATACACATGTGTGGACGTATGTGTATATGTGTACACATGCACATACGTGTAGTGTGTGAGGCTACACATTACATTTTCTACTGATATACAATACATTTTCTATTGAAACATTTAATTTGGCTATCCAACTTATCACATGGTAGGTTTCAACAAATAGCTAAATAAGTTAAACTATATTAAATTGACTTTCTTCATAGAATTGGAAAAAACCACCATCTTAAATTTCATATGGAGCCAAAAAAGAGCCTGCAGGGCCAAGATGATTCTAAGCTAAAAGAAGAAAGCTGGAAGCATCACCCTACCTGACTTCAAACTATACTACAAGGCTACAGTAACCAGAACAGCATGGTACTGGTATAAGAACAGACACATAAACCAACAGAGCAAAATAGAGACCCCAACAGAGCAAAATAGAGAAATAAGACCACACACCTTCAACTATCTGATCTTCAACAAGCCTGACAAAAACAAGCAGTGGGGAAAGGATTTCCTATTCAATAAATTGTGTTGGGATAACTGGCTAGCCATATGCAGAAGGTTGAAACTGGAACACTTCTTTACACCATATACAAAAATTAATGTAAATGGATTAAATATTTAACTTAGATGGATTAAAGTCTTAAATGTAAAATCCAAAACTATAAAAATCCTGGAAGACAACTTAGGCAATACTATTCAGGTCATAGGCAGGGGCAAAGACTTCATGACAAAGATGCCAAAAGTAATTGCAACAAAAGCAAAAGTTGATAAATGGGATCTAATGAAACTAAAGCACTTCTGCACAGCAAAAGAAACTATCAGCAGAGTGAACAAACAACATACAGAATGGAAGAAAAATTTTATAAACTATGCATCCAATAAAGGTCAAATATCCAGCATCTATAAGAAACTTAAACAAATGTACAAGAAAAAAAAACTCCACTAAAAAGTGGGCAAAGGGCATGAATGGACACTTCTCAAAAGAAGACAACAATCATATGAAAAACAGCTCAACATCACTGATTATTAGAGAAATGCAATCGAGACCACAATGAGATACTATCTCACACCAGTCAGAATGGCTATTACTAAAAGTCAAAAAATAAGAGATGCTGATCAGGTTGTGGAGAAAAAGGAATGTTTATTCATTGTTGGTGGGAGTGTAAATTAGTTCAACCATTGTGGAAGACAGTGTGACAATACCTCAAAGATCAAAAGCCAGACATACCATTTTGACCCAGCAATCCCATTACTGGCTATATACCCAAAGGAATATAAATCGTTCTATTATAAAGACACATGCTCATGGCAGCACTATTCACAATAGCAAAGACATGGAATCAACCTAAATACCCATCAGTGATAGACTGGATAAAGAAAATTTGGTACATATGCACCATGGAATATAATGCAACCGTAAAAAAGAATGAGATCATGTTCTTTGCAGGACATGGATAGAGCTGAAGACCATTATCCTTAGCAGACTAATGCAGGAACGGAAAACCAAATACTGTATGTTCTTCCTTATGAGTGGGAGTGAAACTATGATAACACATGGACACATAGAGGGGAACCACAAACACACCAGAACCTATTGAAAAGTGGAGGGCTGGAGGAGGGAGAGGTTCAAAAAATTACTATTGGTACTAAACTTAATACCTGGGTGATGAAATCTGTAAAACAAGTTCCTATGACAAATGTTTACCTATGTAACAGACCTTAATATGTACTCCTGAACTTAAAATAAAAGTTTTTAAAATGCTCTAAAATGAGGTTTCTCAACCTGAGAACTATTAATATTTTGAGCCACATTATAATTTTTTTGGTAGGAGGCTGTCACGTGTGTTGCAGGACTTTTAATAGCACCCCTGGCCTCTACCCAATACATTCCAGTGGCACCCTACCCAGTAGTGACAACGAAAACTATCTCTAGATATTTATTGTCAAATGTCACTTGGGAAGAAAATTGCCTCCATTTAAAAATCATTGTTTTATAAGGTAACATACTCTAAAATGAAAATAGTAGAAATGTATGCTTATGGAATATGAAAAAAGTTACATGACAATTGTACAATGAATAAGAGAGAAATGTGGAGTATACTAATTTAAGGTAGATTTGAAGATAGATTATACATATATGTAACATTCTAGGGCAACAACTAATCCAGAAGAAAGCAAAAAATGATTTTAAAAATAAATATTTCATATAATTAATAGAAATATCTAGCAAAAATCAATCATATTAATAAGTACATTAAATATAACTGGTCCAGACAGACCAATTAAATGATAGAGATCAGGTTGAATAAAAATGGCATATTGAACTATAAACTATCAGCAACCCATTTTAAACATAAAGACGTACCTTCATCAAAAGTAAGAAGAAGGAAAATATATTACATGCAAAAGAAATCAAAAGAAACTTGGAATGATTATGTCAATACTAGACAAAGTGGAAACTGGAGTGAAAAATATTAATAGGGATAAAGACAGACATCACTTAATGATAAAGGGTTATTTATCCAAAGAGACATAACAATCTTAAGTGCATATGTAGCTAACAACAGAACTTTAAAATACATGAGACAAAGCTGATACAAATGACAGGAAAAATAGAAAAATCCAAAATTATCATTGTGATACCCTGCTTTTTGCCAGCTAAAACTAAATCTCTTTTTCCCTGGCTAAAAGCTGTTCAGGCTTTATATTAGCCTTTTTGAGCTGAACAGACTCCATCTTGGCTTCTTCATTTTAGTAATCTTCTCCCCACCAAGTATGTAACTATAGTATAAAGCAAGATCAGACTGACTGGGCACCCAGAAATGCCTTTGTTGATAAGAGGCTGAGTAAAGTGGTATCTGCAGAGCCTGGAAATGCAGCTGCAGGAAGCGCCCAGAGCCCGCCTTATCTATAAGTTGTATGTCTTTCATGACAGCTGTACTCTTCGCACCTGGCACTGTTTTACTTCTTTTGTATCAGTTTTTCTTTTTCACTTTTTGCTTACTCTGCCTTTGTGAAAACTTTGTTTCAGCTAGGTTCCCCTCTTCCTGTTAAAACTAGTGTATAAAAGACTACCTAACTTTTTCTTTGGGGCCAAGAGAATTTTAAGAGTTAGCCACTCTGGGTCTCCGGCTTAATAAAGGACTCATAATTCATTCTCAGAGTGTGGTTCATTCCTTGACTCGCTCGGTTACAACATTTGGAGGCCACAGCGAGAATTTATGGTCGCCACTGGGCGTGACCTGTCTCGTTCTGGTCTTCCCCAGACGAATGGTGGCCTATAGGGGAGGCGCCCCCTGAGACGTTCCAGGGCCCAGTAGCCCACTGCCATCTGGAGGGGAATGGATTGACCGCCGGTGTGCCCAGCAAATTTGGCTCCTGAGTCCTCTGTCTCTGCTCCCGGGAAGGTAAGTCAGGCCTAATCTGGTTATTCTTGGAAGTACAGGAATCGTCCAACTACCGGGATGCCGGAATTGACTACGGTGATTCCTGTGACCTTGGACTCTGGGTGCCCCAGAGTCCCTGGTCCTGGTTCTGGACTCTGGGAGAGTCCTGGTTTCTGGGTTCTGTTAGCTCTGCTGACACTTCAGTACATTGGTGGGCAGAGTATCGATTTTTGTGAGGGAATGTCTCTCTCTCCCTCTCTCTTTTTTCTCTTTCTTATTCAAATTAGAGTCTGTTAGTTCTGTCAGCACTTCGGGAGGCTGGAAAACCGAGCTCTGGTTTCTGTTAGCTCTGCTGACACGGGTACATTGGTGGGCAGAGTATCAGTTTCTGTTAGGGAGTCTCTCTCTCTCTCTCTCTCTTTTCCTTTTTGTTTAAATTAGAGGACTATCCGTCCTAAAAATAGAAATAAAATGTGCAATGAACTCTGTGTAAATGGTGCATGCATCTGTGAGTGATTGGGGAGTTCAAGGGCCCCGCCCCTTGAAATTCCAATTTGTAGCCCCATGGCGAAAGCTACGAGGCTCAACTGGGCTCTTTGTCTGCAGTATCGTGGTCATCTCATAAGGCTTATGGCCGCAAGCTCAGCTTAGTCCTGCCGGGGCTTTGTACCGGACTGCCTATGCTAAGAGAGACCCGATGTCCCCATCAGGGGAGCAGCCGAAGGAGCAGCTGAGTGATCCCACTACAGGATTTTTCTGTTTGTCCAAACCATCATAATTGTTTGTGTGTCCCAGTGTCTATTGTCTGCCTAAGACTGTATGTCTGGCTGCCATTACTGCCCAAGGTGGCTAGGAAAAAACGTCGTTAAGTTACTCAGTGCTGACTTCCTGTCCGAGGAGGTAAAAATCCCTCATTTTCCAGTTGGGCTGGCCAACCCAGTCCTGCCTTTCCTGTTAAACATAAATCAGGTGTTGTTACAGAGAAAAATGTGACACACGTTCACCAGACCGTGATTTGTGGCACCACACGGATTGTTGGCGTCTGGGCTGTCACCTCCCATGCCCCAACGACTGAGTGCATCTCTCTCTCTTTTTCTCAGAACAGTGGTGGATTCAAAATAGCCATCCTGCAGACCTCCTTACCCACCTACTCTGTCATCCCACCACTTTCCCAGTACGCTTAGACAGAAGACGGTGCAGAGAAACCTATACCTGTGGCACTCTAATGCTTCTGCAGTCATATCATTCCCCTCTGTGGTTGATCTCTGATCTTCAGGAAACTTCGGGTGGCCCTTTTCCTCCATATCCCCATCCTTTACCCTGATCATCTCAATTTCCTGGGTCTCAGTGAGTGTCGTGTCTCCAGGACTTGGCTTTGTTGTCCTTCCTTAACCTTTAAGGGAAAGGGCTGAATGTGAACACTCTGCTTTTAAAACGTGGAGACATCTGAGGTATCTCGGATATAAGTATAGGGGCAGACTACCCAGAGCCTATAAACCGGGGACTTTTCAGCCCGGTGTTCCGCCTCCCCCCATTGTGTCCTGTTTCTTTAAGAACACTAAAGCAGCCGCACTGAGCCTCCGCAGCGGCTGGAATTCAAAAGTGCAGTTTTTTCCTGCAGATGTCTGCGAGGTGGCGTCTGTGCCGTGAAGTGAGAAAACACCGTCCACAGCTCAGCTGCACAGCAGGCCACAGACGGGCTGGAGAAAAACAGCGGGCAGGGGCGAGATACAGCCCCAGCCTCAGGCAGCCGTGCACGGAGCCCCGCTAGATGGCTAGGCTTCTCCCCGTAACGCAGAGTCTGAAAATACTAAATGTCGTGGCAAGAAATAGCGGCTGTCGCCCTTTTCTTGTTTCTCCTGGTTATAAACTTCCTGTTTTTCCGATTCTCCACGCCCCCAGGCCGTGAATACTTTTGCCCTTGCTAGTTCTGACTTTTCAGTTTAGAATCCTGTTATTTGTGTTCAAAATGGGAAACTCTTCCTACCGCCCCCAGTCACTGAGCCCCCTGCAGTGGATGTTAAAGAACTTTTCTCTAGGCTTCTCAGAGAACTATGGAGTCCACCTTAAGAAAGGCAAACTCCGGACTCTCCGTGAAGTGGAGTGGCCAAAACTTGAAACCGGGTGGCCTCCAGAAGGGTCATTAAACCCCTCAACACTTAAAGCTGTGTGGCAGGTGGTTACCTGAAAGCCCGGGCACCCTGATCAGCTTCGCTATATTGATGAATGGCTTCGTTTGGTTCAGAATCCTCCCCCGCGGCTCCAATCTTACGCTGTTCATGACCCCATCTCGACGGTTCTTCTGAATGAAGTCCCCTCCTGGCCCGTCCGGTTGCTCGAGTGGCCCCTTAGGCCCCCCTGTGTTGCCCCCCACTGAGGAAGAGGGAAGCCATTTACGGCCGTGACTACCACCTCATAATCAAGGGTCCAGCACAATCGCTCCAAGGACACCTCCGGCGCCCGCCGCTGCCGCGTCTCCCCCTAGGCTGCCTCCACCCCCAGCCCCTGTCTCTGCTGGTTTCTCCGCCCATTGCCTCAAGGTCGCGGCCCCCTTAGGGGAAGCTACTCTGCTCTTCCCCTGGAGGGTGGCACCACCCCCGCCAGGCCGCGAGCGTTCTGCTGCTCCGTTTTGAGTTGATGTTCCATTTTCCACCTCTGACCTGCACAATTGGAGAGCTCAAAATCCTCCGTTTTCTGAAAAGCCCCAGGTCCTAACTGCGCTAATGGCATCTGTACTTCAGACTCAAAGGCCCACCTGGGATGACTGTCATCAGCTCCTTCTTACCCTTTTCACCTCTGGAGAGAGGGATAGGATTCGAAGGGAAGCCAGAAACCATTTCCTTAGTTCAGAAGGGCAGCCTAGGGAGGAAGCCCTAGACCTCCTTGAGGAGATTTTTCCTTCTACCCAACCTGGGACCCTAACACCTCGAGAGGAAAGAGGGCTTTGGAAAATTTCCACTGGTATCTCCTTGTGGGTATTAAAGGAGCCGCCAGAAAACCTAGGACTTGTCTAAGATCACAGAAGTTGTTAAGAGGGCTGATGAGTCACCCGGAGCATTCTTAGAGCATCTCCAGGAGGCCTATTGAATTTACACCCTGTTTGATCCAGCGGCTCCTGAAAATAGCTGTGCTATAAACTTGGCATTTGTGGCCCAGGCAGCTCCGGACATTTGGAAAAAGTTACAAAAGGGAGAGGGTTTCGCTGGAATGAACATCACTCAGCTTTTAGAAGTAGCCCAAAAGGTTTTTGATAACTGAGAGACTGAAAAGGAAAAGCAGGCAGCTCAAGCCATTGACAGGGCAGTCGACAGGGCAGGAAAAAGGCAAGCAAAATTATAGTGGCCGCCCTCCGAAAAGCAAAAAGGGAGGAACTCCCATCACAAAGCACCAGCCGGAAGACTCCAGACCCCTGCCAGAAAATCCAGAAAGGTGAACGGGCTCCCCTACAAAGGAACCAGTGTGCTTTCTGTAAACAGATGGGACACTGGAAGGACAAATGTCCTTTAAAGCCAGAAAAGAAAACAGAACAAAAAAGAGTCCTCACCCTCCCCATAGCAGAGGAATCTGATGATTGACGGGACCGGGGCTCCTTTTCACTCAGCCCCTGGGAGCCCATGGTTACTGCTACTGTGGGGGTGGGGCAGGCTTTATGCTTTTTAATTGATACTGGAGCTGAACATTCTGTACTACAGTACTACAGACACCCTTGGGCAGTGTTTCTAACAATAAAATGACTGTACAGAGGGCTACTGGAGCTATTCGGGAATATCCTGTCACTCACTCACGTGAAGTTCACTTAAGACAAAAGAGTAATCCATTCATTTCTAGTAGTTCCAGAGAGCCCCTTCCCCATTCTTGGGCACGACCTGCTCCACAAACTGCAGGCATCCATCTCCTTCTCGGCTCAGCAAACTCATCTCAAGTTAGGAGACACAGAACCCTTTCCTGCTCAACTCCTGCTGACCATTCCTTTGTCAGAAGAATATCTTTTAGTCTCATCTTCACTCCCAAAAGAAAACCAAATTAGCCCTCTCCTACTGGATCTACAAGCTCTTTTTCCCCGGGTTTGGGCAGAATCAAACCCCCCAGGACTGGCAAACAGTCTACTTGGAACACTCCATTTCTGCCAATCCAAAAACCTGGGACAAATGATTATTGGCCTGTACAGGACTTGCAGGAAATTAACAAACGGACAGTCACAGTCCATCCAACTATCCCTAACCCCTATATACTGCTCAGCTTGCTCCCACCAGAACATACTGTGTACACTGTCCTGGACTTGAAAGATGCTTTCTTTGCCATTCCTTTGGCCCTTAAGAGCCAATCCATTTTTACTTTTGAATGGACAGACCCTGGCTTGGGAGACACAACCCAATTAATTTGGACTCGGTTGTCCCAAGCTTTTAAAAATTCTCCAACTCTTTTTGGGGAAGCCCTTCAGCAGAACCTTGTGACATTCTGAGCCAGCCATTCCAACTGTACCCTATTCCAGTATGTGGATGATTTATTATTGGCTACTGAGACTACCAAAAGCAGTCTGCAACATACTAAGGACCTGCTTTATCTCCTTCAGGAGCTTGAGTATCAGGTTTCAGCCAAAAAGGCCCAGCTTTGTCCTTCCAGGGTCTCCTACTTAGGATATGAACTAAGCAAAGGAAAAAGAGCACTCGCCAGTGCTTGAAAGGAGGTCATCTTATGAATCCCCACCCCCACTACCAAGAAACAGTTACGTGAATTCTTGGGAGCTGTGGGATACTGTCGCCTGTGGATATCTGGGTTTGCAGAAATTGCCAAGCCCCTGTATACTGCTACAGGAGGAAATGGCCCTTTGGTTTGAACTGACACAGAAGAGCAGGCCTTCCAAAACTTAGAAAAGGCCCTGACTGAGGCCCCTGCGTTAGCCCTTCCAATCATCTCAAAACCATTTCACTTGTTTGTCCATGAAAATCAGGGAGTGGCTAAAGGGGTGCTCACTCAAACCTTGGGGCCATGGAAACACCCAGTGGCGTATTTGTCAAAGAAACTGGACCATGTGGCTTCTGGGTGGCCGAGTTGTCTGCGAGCAGTTGCGGCCACAGCAATCCTAGTTCACGAGGCTGATAAATTCACACTGGGCCAGAAGTTAACCCTTACAGCGCCACATGCTGTTGAAACTCTACTATGAGGTGCTCCAGGCAAATGGAAGTCTAATGCACGCATCCTACAATACCAGAGTTTACTGTTAGATCAGCCTCGCTTAACTTTCTCCCCCACAAGGTGTTTAAATCCAGCCACTTTGCTCCCTGACCCAGACTTCACCACCCCTATTCATGACTGCCAGGAATCACTAGAAATTACAGAGACAGGTAGACCTGATCTCCAGGACACTCCTTTGAAAAAGGTGTATGTAAGGCCGATAGCCTCGCTGGGAGCCGGATGAGCAGCACCCACCCCCTCCGCACCTGATAACACTATTATCAGCAGGTGG
>CAUYQU010028024.1:0-46407 GCA_963574635.1 Cheracebus regulus
TGCATAGGTGCATACTATATCCGGCATTTATCCCCATGATATCCCTCCTCACTCTTCCCACCCCCTGCTGTCCCTCCCTTACCCCCAACCAACTGCCCCCAGTGTGTGATGCTCCTCTCCCTGAGTCCAAGTGTTCTCATTATTCAACACCCACCTATGAGTGAGAACATGTGGTGTTTGGTTTTCTGTTCTTGTGTCAGTTTGCTGAGAATGATGGTTTCCAGGCTGCAATGAACATACGTGTGCATGTGTCTTTATGACAGAATGATTTATAGTCCTTTGGGTATATAGAGAATTGCAAGCTTTCTTAAGAGTAATGTTACCTATCTGATGCTTTCATTGAAAACAAAGTTTAAATTCCATCTAATTGGCAAGGCCAATTCTAGAGCTAGCAATTTTACTACACAAATTCAGAATTTAGAGTGGTTGTATTTGGAGGTTTTTATTTTGCAATTGACTTTATGCTTATCTCTTTTTATCTTACTGATAATAGAGAAGTTATGGGAGTAGTTAAAACAGGTGTATTCGGTAAAGGTTTGAAAATAGATATTATGAAAAGTACTGTTCCTACCTAAGTACACAAATCACATTAGAATTACTGCAGAACCAAGACATTTAGACAAAGTTGTAAGTAGCCACAGATTTCCTAGGAATTCTTGTCATTTTCTTTATAGAATTTAGATCATTTAAATCTCTTTGTGTATCCTAAGATCTATGATAAGTTTTAAAAATCTGATTTCCAGTTTATTCAGCTTTTTCTCATTTTAGGATAGATCTGTAAGAATGTAATGACTAACTTAACCCTAGTGATATATTTATTTCCAAATAATTCTTTATAATATAAATACTTCCAAACTTTGAAATACAAATATAAACAATGTTTCTGTTCCTGTTTAGAGAGAGAGCTATATGCTTATTTGTAATTTAATGTAAGAATCATAGTGGATATTCCTCACACAGTAGAAATATAGTTGGTAAGAGGAAATCTATCCTACTTAGAAGAAAAAAATAGCTTTCAGAGGAAGTAATGGCAAGCTGAGAGATAATTAGGAGATTGAGAGTTCCTCACTAGGGCTGAGGCTGGGGCTGGCGAAGAGTGCCTTCCACTGTATGGACATACCACAGCGTGCTCATCTATTTACTCATCAATGAACATTTGAGTTATTTCTAGTTTTGGGTAATAACAAAGCTATTATGAACATTCATGTACAAGTCATTGTATAGACATAAATTTCATTTAACTTAAATAAATAGTAGTGTATCCACTCAATGTAATCCACATGTGTTTAAATTTCTGAGAAACTGCCAAACTGCTGTCCAAAATGGTTATATCACTTTACATTCCCACCATTAATGTATGAGAATTCCTGTTGTTCCACATGCTTGCCAGAATATGTATGCAGTAGCACTGAACTGTGCTTTTTTTTTTTTTTTTTTTTTTCTGCGATGGAGTTTGGCTCTTGTTGCCCAGGCTGGAGTGCAATGGTGCAATCTCAGCTCACTGCAATCTCTACCTCCTGGGGTCAAGCAATTCTTCTGCCTCAGCTTCCTGAGTAGTTGGGGATTATAGGCATGCACCACCATGCCCAGCTAATTTTTGTAGTTTCTCAGTAGAGACAAGATTTCACCATGTTGGTTAGGCTAGTCTCAATCTTGTGACCTTGTGATCTGCCTGCCTTGGCCTCCCAATGTGCTTTTAATTTTCATTTTTTAAATGACTAATCATACTGAGCATCTTTTCATGTGCCTATTTCACATGGTTATTGGCTATGTCATTCCTAATTAATTATCTGTTCTAATCACCTGCTTGTTTTGTAAATTGGATTTCTGGTTTTTAAATTATGGGTCTTGAAAGTTACTTTATATTTTGGATTCAAGTATTTTATCATGTATATGATTTGTAAGTGCTTATTTCATGCAGTACATATTTTGCATTTTGTCTTAGCAATGTATGTCAAATACTAGAAGATTTCATTTTGATAAAGTTTATTATTTTTCTTTGATAGATATTGGCTTTGGTATAGTATCTAAGAAATTGTTTCATTTGAAGTGATGAAGGTTTTCTCATGTTTTCTTCTAGGAGTTTTATAGTTTCAGGTTTCACATTTGTAACTATGATCACTGTTGGGTTAACATTCTAATATGGTATGAAGTATGAAAAATGTTCTTAACAAAAATGGTAAACAACATATGGATATATAACTGTTTCAATATAATTTATGAGAAGACTATACTTTCTTCTCTGAAGTGCTTTTTCCCCTTTGTCAAAAATCTATTGTTTATATAGGTCAACTTTAGTTCTAGTCTAAAGTCGATTTTGTTCCATGGACCTGTTTATCTATTTCTAAGCCAAAACTCGAAATCAAGTATTGTTAGTTCTTCAACTTGTTTTCAAAATTGGTTTAGATATCCTAGGTCCTTTGTATTTCCATATGAATCACGATGAGCTCATTAGTTTCTGCAAACATGATATGTAGGATTTTGATAGGAATTCTATCAATCTGGAGATAAATTTGAGGAGTATTGCCATTTTAACAGTAATAATTTTCTGATTAATGCTCATTTGATGCTTTTCATTTATATGAGCTCCTTTAATTTCTCTCATCAAAGTATAAATCTTTCACGTTTGTCAGATTTATCCTTAAGTATTTCATATCTTGATGTCATGGTAAACATTTTCATCTCAATTTTAATTGCTCATTGTTAGTGTTCAAAATGCAATTGATTTTGTCTATTGCTTTTATTCTACAACATTGTTGATCTCACTTATTAGTTCTAGTAGCTCTTTTTATGGATTTCATTAGAATTTCTTCATGAATGATCATGCCATCTGCATGTAATGACAGTTTAACTTCTTGCTTCTCATTCTAGATGTCTTTTGTTTCTCATATTTTAGTTTGTTGATATGGTGAATTGCACTGACTGCATTTCAAATGTTTAACCAAACTTGTATGTGTAAGATAAGCTGCATTTAGTACATGAATTATTAACATAGATAGATAGATATAGATAGATTGGGTAGAGTCAATTTCTATTTAAAACAAATTTCATCTAGATTTATGAGAAATATTTATCTGTATTTTTTTTTTGCAGTATCTTTGTCTTGCATTGATAGTGGAGTAATGCTAACCTAACAGGATAGGTTACAAACTATAATACTAAATATTTAATACTAAAATTGAATATATATGGAGACAAAGACCAAATCTTAGCCATTGGTATATCTGTTTTAAAAAATCATAAATATACGTACCAGGAAAAAATGTTCACAGCTTCATTATTTGTAATAATCTAAACTGCTAAACAATCAAAATGTCAATAATAGCATGGAAGATTTTTCTAATGAATTTAAATACAATGTTAATTTTTTAAAAACCCAAAGTGAGTTTTGGAGTAATAGTTAATCATCATATTATAAGACTTTACCATTTCAAGAGTCTTGAAACCTTTTAAAATTAAAAATAAAGGTCCACAAAAAGCTAAATTAACTTTGAAAAAATAAGGGTCATGATGAAGTCCTTTCCCTATTAGATTTTAACATTTGTGTTATAAAGTTATTATAATAAGGGCAATATGATAATGGATCAGGAACAGACAACTCAAAAAATACATGGACAATTTGGAGACATTTATGAGCATTTTACATAGGAAATATATGGTCTCACAAGTCAAAGGGTGAAGATTTTAGCTATTTAATATGTAGTGTTAGAAAAATGAGTTTGTTACATGAGAGTAAAACTAAAACTATGCTGTTTAAAATGTCTGACAAAGGATTAATGTAAAACTTGTATAAATGCAAATTTAAAAATCAGATAGATGAAAATACGCAAAATATGTTCATATCTTAGTAATGGGTAAGCACTACACTAAACATGCCAAAATAAATCACAAATCATACAGGAGTAAATAATAAATTTGAGTTGATCATACAGAAGTTTCACTAAGTCTAGAGTTACTGTTCAATAAAAACCAACTTGTGTAAATTTAACAGAGATCTAACATATTAGAATACATTTGTAAAACATAAAATCAATACAAAAGAAGTCCTCATGAAAACTGACAAAAAAACAAAAGAAACAATAGAAAAATGAGCAAAATCAATTTGTAGAAAAGCAAAAATAAATCATTAACAATTAAAGAGATGGTCAACTTCTTTAGTGTGAGAATAAGTAAAACATTAGTAAGGTATTACTCTACATATATCAGTGTGGCAAAAAATTAGTAAGGTTGAAACTTACAAATTTTCTGAAAACAGAAAACCATCTTGTCCTTCCTGCAGGAATTTATACAGGTGCAACTCTACTGGCCGTATTAGATAGCTTAAGTATTATAATTCATGGTTCAAGAATCCTGGAAAGATTCTTATGAATTTCCCAAACAAGTCAAGAGTGAGATTTTTAATTGCAATGGAACCTGAAGGTAAAGGTGTAGAAGACAGTGGAGGAGCACATTATTGAGGGAGGGATGAAATACAAACAGTGAAATACTCTCAGCTGTCAAAAGCCAAAAAAGCGACTTGTATGGTAAGCAGTGTGGACAGGTTATTGACCAATGCAGAGTAAAAAATTATGACAGGAAATATGTATAGCAAAATGCCATTTGTGTTAGTCAAACACACAATCTACATATTTTTAAAGAATAAATAAAACTTAAAGATACATTCTATTGGGTGCAAGGCTTAATACCTGGTGACAAAATAATCTGTATTACAAGCCCCCATGACACAAAGTTTACCTATATAACAAACTTGCACATATAACCCTGAACTTAAAATGAAAGTGAAATTTAAAAAATTTATATTCTAATCGCTCAGGATAGGGGGGAACATAACTAGGGAATAGGCATACGAAAAACTGAATAGAAGGCATACATAATTTAATCTTAAAAGTGAAATTAAATCATCATTTACTCCTATAATGCAAAAATTTAAATACAAAAGTTGAAATTATAATTTATAATAAAATCTAAAATTACACAAAACCAAGCATACATAATATTTTAAGAAAATTTACTGCATTCCATCCAGGAAACCTTTCTTGAACCAGATATTTGTATGACAAGAAGTGTACCTGTGAGGTTATTGTTTATTGCCCTCTAGAGTACACTCATATTGATTAGCACAAAAATCAGCTCAGGAAAAATTAATAAAGAAATATGTTTGTGTGCCATATGTTTCTGTTAATTCATGCATGCCATTGCAATTATCAGTAATTGCTAAGCAGAGATCAGACAATTACTGACCCTAATCAATATCACAAAGTTAGACTTTACAATTAACTGAAGTTTATGAGGATCATGAGCTTGGATTCCAGTCATGTCCAGATAGTTTGTAAAATAACCTAGGCTAATCATTCACACCCAATACCTCTGAGAAGAAATTAAACTGTGGTGGTAAACCAAGACTCAAATGCAATGTTTCCTGAACTTGAATTGAACTCTGATAACTATTTGTTGGGTGGATCTGGACATTAAACAATCAACCAAAGCTTTGTTTGAAGAGCCAGGCAGCCAGAGTCACTGCCTGCACCTTGGGGATGCCATTCCCATCACAGTCTCATAGACTTGAGTATTTATTATGACAGTTTTTGGCTAATGGTAGTAAATTATTCCTAGAATGGAGTGACATTCTAATTCTCTTGGAAGTGACATTCAAATCAGCTGAGGTTTTAAGAACAGCATCACTAGTTTCAAAGAGGTGTGAAGGTGATTTCCTCTTTCCTTACTATCTTCCTCTATTATTTTATTCATTAAAAAAAGAGAGACCTTTTGCCTTGTCTCCTGCTAATCCAATACTTATGTAACACAGGTGTATCTGTTACTACTCGTTAAAACATAGGCTGTATCTCCTCATGTAGCCTTTTCTTCACATAGCAAAATATGTCGTGTGGGAGTCACATATAACCAAACATAGAAACAAACCCATAAATTACAAATACCAAAAAATATAGAAACTATTATGTAAATAAATAATTTGTATGCAGTTTACATTGAATTTTACAAATTTCATCTCTTGTTGATCCCAAACTCTCCAGCACAGAGTCCTGGTTTTCTGTGTGTGTACGTTTGTGCACGAGTGTATAGTATATTGTCATATTCTGAATACACTGAGTTATCTCACTGTTTTTGCCAAAAACACTCATGATCCATATTTCTGTCACTATGGAGGAACAGTTAGCTTTTGCTTATGAGTAATTGTGTCCGGGATGCCCAGGATCATTGTTGGGTTTGAAGATTCGCCAGAATGACTCACTGAAATCAGAAAGCTGTTATGCTCATGGTAATAGTTTATTACTATTAAAGGATACAGCTCAAAATTAGCAAGAGAGAAGACACTTATGACAGAGTCCAAGAAAGACCAGGCACAAGCTTCTAGTTGTCCTCTCTCACTGGAGTCATTGAAGCAACAACATGTGACAGCACGTGTAAAATGGTGCCAATCAGAGAAGTTCACCTGAACCATGGTTCCCAGGGTTTTTATTGAAGTTATATCATGTAGGTGTGTGGCTCTCATTTGATTCACTTGAACTACTCAGGCCCAGAACCCTCAGAATTCAAGCTGGTACAATGTGACCCAAGGCTCCAGGAATAGAAGAAAAGCATCCACCATTAATCACATTGTTAGCATAAACTAACTCTCTGGCATGCCCAAGGTCTCAAATCTATAAAGGCACTATTTGTATTCCAAACGATTCCAAGAGTTCAGAGGTTGTCTCCTAGGAGCTGATCAAGGGCTGGTCCTGAAGACCTTTGGAATCTGCAGTTTGGACAAGCTAGACCTGCTGGGTTAACTCTTTGCTGCACAAAAACATTGAAGAGTACAGGCATATGGAATAGGTACTTTTACACCATTTTTCTCAGTGGCACCTGTATAAAAGGGTAAGGCAGTGGCAATTGGTAAAAACAGCCCTTAAGGACACCTTGCTTAAAACTACTATTTTTCTTAAGTTGCACATATACTTAGGACGATGACAACTGCAATCGATCACACTCTATCTAGCTGCCCCTTAGCTATCTCTCTTGCCTTAACAGCTTCTGAAGAAAAACTCAGTGGAAACTTCCAGAACAGACACTCTGGAGAATGCACCTTGCTTTCTAATTGACCCACTTAGTCTTGAATCTAATGTTACCCAGTGGTCTACATGGCATCATTTTCTCAGTGAGTGCCTACTCTTGGCACCGTAACTGTGTTTGCTGAATCTGCTTTCACTCCCTGGCACCCCTCCACTAACAATTTGGATGTAATGGTTTAGTGTGCTTTGCTCAATTTGATGGCAGGCTTACAAGTGAGGCTGCTGATTATTGCATGACAGTTCAACAACTCTGGGTGATAGTGCACAAAAGCATAACCTTTCCATCATGTCCATGGCATCTGGCAGAGTAAACAGGCACAGACAAGTCACTGGCAGGAAGACATTATTATTCATGGCTGATCCTGATAATCTAGAGCCCAGAGTGTAGGCACAGCATTTCTTTCCTTTACCCTCCTGACACCTTTCAGTTTACTTACAGGCTTCCTTTTAGTGGATTCCTTAAATCCTCTTATTCTTGGAATTCCCCTCCATTCTTTTACCTTTCTGGATTCTGCAGAGAACCCAGGCTTCACCCTTATAACTCTTTTAGTTGAGATTAAGTTGACATTATTCTAGTTGAGATTACTGAGCTAGGTTTGCTCCTTATATTTAAGACCAGAATTATCAAGTGATTGTTCATTGGCTAGATTAGAGACCTATTTTTCTGTCTTTATTATTATTTTTTAACCTAAGAACACTATAAAATATCTTTACCTTCAAGAAATTACAAGAAAACAAAAATCTTCAGCTAATGTTGCAGATCTCTTAATGAAGGAGAAAGATAATAGTGCCCTGTTTTATATGTTTTTACTGTTATGCTTCTACTCTTTTATTTGTAAGCAGATATCATGCCTGTGTGTATATATGCACACATGTGTAAGACTGTATATTGTACACATAAATTATTGGTGGTTCCCAATAATTTGTGTTTTGAGATGTCCTTCAAGTACTTCTGAAGCACATTCAAATTTGAGACCACTACCTTAGCCAATGGGACAATGGAAAACACATATGAGTACAGAAATTAGGGATTGTAGATTAATACAATTGTGACGTTTTATGCTTGAGAAATAGATACACAAGTAGTAGAGATAACCGTTGATTCTGACGTGAATATCTGCAAATCAATGAATGATAGGTACAGATAATATTGTCCCAGTCTTTCAGTTTAAGCAGAGGAATGTTTCCTGCTGTCACCAAAATTTCTTCCTTGTGGCAAATAAAGCAGTAGATCTATGAATAGTTGGTTTTGATTTGGGAGGGTGACATTTTCCTTCAGTAGATCTTATGACAGAGCAGCTCTTTCCTCAAACTTTTTCTAGTGCAAATTATGTGTAAAAATGTCCATGAAAATATGTTTCTGCTTCAGATATAATAGATTCTACTGTCTAGATAGATAGAAACTAGTCAAGGTTAATGTATATACTGTTTTATCCCTGCACCAAGTACTACAAATAACTGGACTCAATATCAAGAGAACATGTATGAGCATAACAGAATATTTTTCAATAAGTATCTTTCTAGTCTTAAAAGTATCAGGCAATAAGCTAAAATTGCTCTTATAAGTAGTGTATCTAATCTATACATGTCCAGTCTATCAACTTGCCTATTTCATCATAAATTTATGGAACTGAATGAAAAATATGTCCCCCAAGGATATCCAGGTCTTAATCCTCAAAACCTGTGAATATATTATCTTACATGGAAAACGGGAGAGAAGACTTGGCAAATATGATTAAGCTTATGAACCTTGAGAGTGTGAGATTATTTTGGAATATCTGTGTGACCCCAGTCTAACCACATGAGTCCTTTAAAGTGGACTAACTTTCCTCATTGTGGTCAGAGAGATATGTGACTGTGGAAACAGCTCTAAGAGATGTAATATGAGAACCACATGACTGCCAGTTTCTGGTTTTGAGATTTGGGGGCTATGTCCAAGGGCTAGAAAAAGTTCTCTAGAAGATAAGAGTGTCTCTGAACTGATAGCTAGAGCCAACAAGAAAATAGGGACCTCAGTATCTGCATTTGTGTTATTGGACAATTTTCACCAGCGTTACAATACATAATTTTACAGTAAGCCACGATATTTATTATGTGGAATTTTCATTTCTTTCTTCTTCAAAATTGACACTTTTGTTCTTGGCTTTTCATTTTAATATACATTCTAAGAGTAATTGTTAACTCACACCAAACGGGTTAAAAATAAAACAGGGGCATTTTGATTGAAAATGCATTACCTTTATAGGCTGATGTAGGTATAATTGGCACCTTTTCACAGTGTATTGTCCTAAAGAGAAACATAGTGAACCAATTTATTTACTTAGATCTTTTAAAGATCTTTCAATCAATTGTATACTTTTCTTCATGAATTTTTATGCATTATTTTTGTTGGATCACACATTACTTGAACATTGTTTTTTGTGAAATACGAAATTATTATTATTCATTTCATTTTATAAAACCAAATAAAGCATAAATCTTTGGAATACCATTAAGCTTCCAACTGAATTCAGTATCTGCACTCATTAATTACCCATGCTTCCATCTATGGTTGAAAATTATCAAACTATTTTATAAAAATTTGAAAATTTATGTAAAAATTTATGTGAAATTTGTATTGCAGAGAATTCTTGACTTGTGATGGTTTAGCTTGCAGGGTTTTAACTTTATGATGGTTTTATCAAGGCGTTAAACACATTTTCAGCTTATATTTTTTACTTAAAATGGGTTTATCAGGACATAATCCCATCATAAGTTGAGGAGCATCATTATTTAATTATTTTAACTTCTTTTTTAAATGTGTATTTGTGTTTTTTTTTTGTTTTGTTTTTTGAGACAGAGTCTGGCTCTGTCGCCAGGCACCAGGCTGGAGTGCAGTTGTGCGATCTCAGCTCACTGCAGTCTCTGCCTCCTGGGTTCAAGCAATTCTCCTGCCTCAGCCTCCCAAGTAGCTGGGACTACAGGCACACGCCACCAGGCCCAGCTAATTTTGTATTTTTTAGTAGAGATGGGGTTTCACCATGTTGACCAGGCTGGTCTCGATCTCTTGGCCTCCTGATCCACCAGCCTCGGCCTCCCAGTTCTGGGATTACAGGCATGAGGTATTTGTGAATTTTAAATGTATTGAATCTTTTGAGTTTAAAACAATGAAGTGTACTTAAATGTTAAATTAAAAACTGTAAATAGCATAACCGGGAAAACATTCCAACAGAACTTATTATTGACATGTAAGAAACATGAGACATCTGAATTTAATGAAAAGTGACAAAGATATGTATAATTACCTATCATAAAGGCAATTAGTGCTCCATATTATTCAACTGGTAATATCAATGCCGAATGAATATGTATTATTTTGGTCCATTAGGAAGTTACAGGGAGATACTGGGCAAACAACTTGAAAATCTAATGTTAAATGTTCATTTCAAGTACAAGGAAAACTCCTAAAATGCTCCATAGAAATATTCTACTATAGTAAAGCAGATGATCTCAATTGATGGAAATGGAAAATTATTGAGTAAAATCTATTTCAGGAAAAAACATCTGTTGAAGTCAGCTGTTCTGGTATAAATAAAACAAGCTAAACCATAAGGGCAGAATCTTAGAAATTTGGAAACATAATCATGCCATCTGGAAATAAATAGACTAATCAGAGAATAGAGATTTGGAGAAAATAAAATTATAAATAACTTGAAAAACAATGATAAATATGTGTTATCTATACTTTGCTTACCACCTATAAGATTACTATGTTTCTTTAAGTGTATTGTACTGTATCCCCTGTTATCTATATTAGTCCATTTATTTTAGAATACAGATGGTGATTTTCTATGCTATATTTTCCATGCATAAACTAAGTTGCATTTTATTACAAGACCTAGGTGTATTGTCTATGAATCAAGTCATAGAAATGAAAGGTCTCAGAAATTTTTTATGTGGAGATCAGAATACTGATTGTGTGTGTGTGTGTGTGTGTGTGTGTGTGTGTGTGTGTGTAGAGACTGAGAAAGAGTGAGTGTGTGTGTGCACATGTGTGTGAGAGAGAGAGTGAGAGAAAAAGAGAGGAGGAGACAGAACAGTCTACATTGTTCTCTTATTCCATGTCAAAGTGTTTTTTGAAAATATACTTGATCTTTAGGATCAACATTACTAAGCAAGAAAATGACCAAGAAATTATTAAGACAATTATTACTACAGCAACAAACACGCAAGTCATACACAAATGAGACTGTGCCTTTAAATTATTTATATATTTCTGTGTGTGTATATTATGTAATCTTCTCAGAATGGACTGCCTGGATTATCTTACCTAGAGCAGCTGCTGCTGTACTGCCCAAACTCCCCAACACCAAATACATTCTATACCTAGGGCGCAATTGTGTGTCGTAAGATAAATAATCATAGAATCATATTAGAAGTGGCATAATTGCCTATTTTATAAAATTAACTCAAACACCGTTTATATTTCAGCAATCTATTATTTTTCATTACAAGGTAAAAAAGAAACATTTGACTTGTAAAAACATAAGAGATAGGAGTTTAAGTCTAAAATTTCTCTGTGTTATCCATTTCTTTTCATGAATAATCAGTATTTCTGTTATATTAATAAGGACAAAATTAAATAGAACACACTACAAAATGTGTGTCAATAGTAAACATGACTAGTCAATCTAAGAGAATTGAAAATGTGTAAATTGACATTCTTATTAATGTCGATTTACACACATATATGACAAGAAATGGGCATGATTTTCTGATCACATCAAAACTTTGAAGTTTCAAATTACATTCTGCGTATACATAATGATGTTTTCCATTTGCAAGACTGGGACAGCCAGACAAAGAGATAAGAAGAAAGAGAAACAGAAGAGAGATAGTTTGATTCAAGTCTTTAACTCATTGATCAACAGTAGGATTGCCATAAACATTCAGAGAGAATTTCTACTCAGAAGTGAACCAATAATGACAGTTCTCTCTAGTCATTTCAGCTCCTAATAAATCTCTTCTCCATGAATTCTCATAATTTAAGTCTGGTGGTATTAAATGTACAGCTAAATTTTTTAAAAGAATATTATCATTCTCTTCTTACAGTGTTTTAATACATTGAAAAAACGCTATATTTCCAATTGAAGAATGTAGAAAATAAAACTTTTAAATGTCTTTCAGATATACAACAGATCTTACACACAGTGCAGTATTACCAATATTGCTTCACAATTAACTATATTTTAATAATTTCTAAAAGCAATAATTATATTCTCCCCCGGAAATAATCTATGTCTGAACAATTTACCCATCTTATAACATTGAAATACTTTGCTAAATCTAGTTCAAGTAAATATTGCTTTAGTAGGCACCAAATTGATATATTTCCTCCTTCTAGCCTAAGTAGATCATACATATTTAAACAACAGCATCCAAAATAGTTCGAGAGGAAAAATCTTTGATCAAGATTATGAAAGCACTGTTTGTTGTTTATTGAAGTTATGGAGATTAGCCCATAATTTTCCTTTTTTTTTCTTTAACCATTTGTTACCCTTATTGTTCTAGGTTAATTTATGTTCAGCTGTTGGGTTAAATTATATTAATTTTTTTTCTTTTAAATTTATGGTCTGAGATCCTTTGTGCTATGTTGTCTAGTTTTTTATTGTGATTATCAATATACAGTTCAGAAAGGTGATTCCAAAAATAGCAAAATGATGGTATAATAATGTAAGTACTTAAATTAGTACATGCCATGAGATTAAAAGCTGAGAAATTAACAAAGGCATGTTATGTTAAGTAGTTTGCTTAATTACAAGTAGAAAATTTAGAATTTTGTTTTTAAAAGTGAGCTGCACAAAATTTTAAATTCTAATTAATTAGTGAACATTTACTAAGTATCATGTGTTGTATAAAACACTTTTGATGCTTACTTTAACTTCATTTTCACAATGACCAGCAAAATATAGTAGAATGACATAGAAGAGAAAACTGTAGTTTTACAGAATAACTAACCCTACAAAGATGGCTGGACTTGGACCCAAGTATTCCAGGCAAGATATTAACTATAGTCCTAGAATTTATGCTAAGAAAGTAACTTTGCATCAGTCCGAATAGTTGACATTCTTTCTTTTTAAGAAAATAGACCTTAATCTTCAGAGACTTAGTTTGTCATTTATATCAACAATGAACACTAGTGAAATAACCATCAATTTCCTCCCAAAAAGTACATGTAGAACATACCTTCAGTACATGTAGAACATACCTTTAGTGACATGATCAGAGAAATGCCTCATGTCACAACATTTTCTTCTAGGAAGTCACAGTAAGCTCCTCTTGCCTGTAGGAGGGCTTTGAGGCAAAATGATCCTTATAAAGTACGTTTGGTGGAGGGACTACTTGAGATTTTTCTTCTGATTCCACAGAGCTTCCTATGAAATGCACAAACAATGATAGATATTTCAGGATAAATAAAACCTTCATCTCTTCTATATAACTTACATTCTATTAAAAAAAAATCCTTTATCACGTCAACGATTACAAAGTCTAAGTCATTCTTATATTTTCAAGAGTGGCATTGCATTATAATTCAGTATTCTTAGTTTAACATCAATAAAATACTTTATTTTAAAATGATTTAGAAGATAAATACAGTTCAGCAGTCTAAACTATTTCACCATCAAAAGGTAGAACTTAGTAGTGATGTCAGCAAGACAGTGGAACAGGAAATCTCAGGCTCCTCTTGGCCCACAGAAAGTTTAACTGGCAACTATCCATAAACCAGAACATCCTTTGAAAACCCCTACACCTAGAAACCAGCCTAAAATACCAGCGTGAGATGTAGAATAGAATGAAATTGGAATCAGAAAGGAGAGAAGAATGGTCTCACTCCACCTGGGCTTCCCACTTCCCTTTTCCCAAGTTGGCATAGCAGATGGAGATAGCTTCCCTGCACTCGCAGTTTCTACCAGGAAAAAAGAGAATCAGAGGCAGTCATTCAGTTAGACTGCATCATAAGAAATAATAAAGCTAGTTCTTCACGCTGAAATAAAAGAATATTATTGAGCAAAAAAAAATTGAAAGTGTAAAATTTACTGGTAACAGATTCAGAATAATACTGTAACAATTATGTGTTAATTATGTATATCTTTAGCCATTTTGGAAAACAGTAGAAAGGTGCCTCAAAAAAGTAAAAATAGAATTACCATATGTTCCAGTAATGTCACTACTGTGTATAAATTCAAAGAAGTTAAAATCAACATGGCCAAGAGATGTCTGTGCTTTCATCTTTCTTACAGCATTATTCACAATTGCTGATATATGGAAATAATCTATCTATGGCTGAATATATTTTTAAAATGTATGTATACACAATAAAATATTATATAGTCTTACAAAAACAGGAAATTCTGTCATTTGTGACAACAACAATGAAACTGGAGGACATTGTGATAAATGAAATAAGATAGGCACAGAAAGACAAGTACTGCATGATCTCACTCATATTGAAATCTAAACAAAACTGAACTCATAGAAGTAAAGAGTACAATGGTGGTTGCCAGAAGCTGGGAAGCTGGGTGGGAGGGCGAAGGGGAGATGATAGTTGATGAGCACAAAGTTACCATTAAATAGGAGGAATAAGATCTGGTGTTCCATGGCAAAGTAGCGTGACAGTTAATAATAATGAATTGTATATTTCAGAATAGCTATAGGAGAGGATTTTGAATCTTCCCACCACAAAGAAATGATAAATGTTTGAAGTGACAGATATGCTAATTGCCATGATTTGATCATTACAAAATATATTCTTGTATGAAAACACCATATTGTATCCCAATATGTACCATTACTACTTTTCCATTAAAAATAAAATAAATCTAAAAAGTTTGAAATAAACATTTGGGTTTGATTTATTATTATTACATTTTATTTTTCATGGATGATTATTAATTGCATATATTATACTATACATCCAAGGACATGCAGTGGGCAGAAAAGCTATGCCAGAGAGCAATTTTCTGTAAATTAGAAAACAGTAATAACTTGCATATTTGTGTATATTTTGTTACACACACTCTCCACGTAGCTGAAGCAACAGGCTAAAATGAACGGTTTTTGAATAATACATGCTCTTTAAAGAACTTCCAAACAATGCAGCAAAAAGGCATGAAATTAAGGTTGTTTACCAAATGAGAGCATACAGGTTGCATCTGTTTTATATTCTTTGAGCATTTTAATTTTGAAGCTATACATATACAATAGTTAATTACAGATGGTAAAACCTAATCAATCAGCCAGCTGTTTTGATTGTACTGTGCCAGGTAGCTGCTTTCACTGATTTGTGTTTCACTTAATTTAAAAGGCTTATGTAAACAGATATAAATGTCTGTTTGTGAATGTATGTGTGTGTATATGTGCTTTAACTTGACTAGTGACTAAAGGCGTTATCACAGCCTTAAACTAAACAATGTGTTTCAAAAATAAAACATTTAGAAACATTTCTTAACTTGTATACTTTAAATGAACCACTCTGATTGAATTATTATGATTCTCATATTGTTATTGATTAGTAGAGCTATTGTTAGGTAATATTGCTAAATATAGTTCAGATGATTGGGTCTGAGGTTGTGTTGATAAGAAGTGGGAAAAAATAACTTATTTGTTTTCATCTTCATTTCACAAAGGCTTTTGGGGGCATTATGTGTTAAACATATTAGCTGAAGCAGTAAATTATTATAAAGATGTATATGGTTGCATATTTTTATATAAACTATATAAAACATTATTTTGTTTAGTAAAAATAAAATGTATTAAACAAAGTAATGAATCAAGACAGAAAAATAGAATGGGAATTACAGAGTTGTAAGAGGGGTGAATATGTGATTAAATCACATTGACTTCTAAATACTGCATTCAAATCTTTTCACTGTTTTATGGTTTTATTTCAAAAACTGTAGCCATGTTTTCCTGTGCACCTTACAAGACACATATTGTTTGGAGGTCTCTATAATTCTGAAAGAAATGTTCACCAAGCACTTTATACAGAGGCATGAGCAATGTATTTCATGGGACTCTTTCTAGATACATTACATGACAAAAATCTGATTTGAAAATACTGGAGTTTATTTTAATGACCAGTCCTTCTTAAAAATTAAAACAAATACACAAGCACCTCAAGGAACTAGCAGAGTTCTACACCTGTTCAGTGGTTTACTTGAAACATCAAGGTACCTAGTGGATCAACAATATATAGGACCCAGATTTGGTAATCCACATTCTGTACTTTCCCTTGATTCAGTGTGTGAGACAGATTAGAATCTTATAACAAACATGGACTCTGGAAGCACAGACAAGAAATAAAACCCTTTACTTGTCTGGATGCACAGACAAGAAATAAAACCCTTTACTTGTGTACCATCTTGCCCTATTTTTTTTTTTTTTAGACAGAGTTTCACTCTTGTTGCCCAGGCTGGAGTGCAGTGGCACTATCTCAGCTCACTGCAACCTCTGCCTCTGAGTTCAAGCGATTCTCCTGCCTCAGCCTCCTGAGTAACTGAGATTACAGGCATTCACCATCACGCCCAGCTAATTTTTGTATTTTTAGTAGAGACGGGGTTTCTCCATGTTGGTCAGTCTGGTCTCGAACTCCCGACCTTAGGTGTTCTGCCTGCATCAGCCCTCCCAAAGTTCTGGGATTACAGGTGTGAGCTACCGTAACCAGCTCCATCTTGCCCTATTTTTTAAGTTTTAGGTTTTTCCTTTAAAAGTTTCTATAATTTCTATTTCTGTATTAGTCTATTTTCCCACCAGTACAAATACACCACCTGAGACTGGGTAAGTTATAGACAAAGGAGGTTTAATTGACTCACAGTTCCACCTGGCGGGGGAGTCCTCAGGAAACTCTTAATTATGTTGGAGGGAAGCAGACACCTCCTTCACATGGCAGCAGGAGAGAAGAGCGAGTGAGGGAGGAACTGTCAAGCACTTATAGAACCAGCAGATCTTGTGAGAACTCACTCACTATCACAAGAACAGCATGGGAAACCACCCCCATGATCCAGTCACCTCCCTCCCTTAACACGTGGAGATTACATGTCCTTCCTTCCACAAGTGGGGATTACCATTCGAGATGAGATTTGGTGGGGACACAGAGCCAAATCATATCAATCTCATAGGAGATTTTGTAATGAGTAAATAAGACCGTTTGCACTAAAGAGCTAGAATGTGCCTGACAAGAGGAGCTGCTATTATTTTTTAAAAGAATGAGAATATTTAATAGATTAAGGGAGATGATAGGTTATAAAAGAATTTTCTAAAACTTAATATTATGTTTTGAAACTCAATATTATAGATGGTGGTTGTAGGTGGTATTCATCCTAGCAGGTGCCTCTATGACTAGAAATGATTACTTTAATCACATGCTTGACTTTTGTTTCTATTCAATCAAAAGTTTCCTGTTTATGTTACAGAGATAAATGAAGGTCTGCTCTCCAAGATGTGATTGTGGCCACTTACTTATGTGACAGGCTTCTGGAAGGAAATAAAGGAAGAAAGAAATGGCAGAAGGAAAGAGAAACGTTTCTTCAGTTTCTGCTTTCCATCTTCTTCTTTCTCTCCAGATTGCTTAGATTCCCAGTGATATATTCACACAATTAAAATTGTTCACCTTGGTATGGGTCATTAATAATCTCATATAACTCCGCAAAATATTAGTGAAATAACAGTAAAAAAAATTTGGAATGAAGTATATGCACTGATAGCAGTCATGTAAAACCATGTTTTAAAATATGTTTAGATAGACTTTTTCCCATTGTTTTGCTCTTGTTATTGAAACATTTTCTTTTAACCCTGATGGCCTAGTTAAATATGTACAAAAAAAAAAAAGAGACTAAAGTAACCTGTTCACTTTACTGATTACCACTCTTATATCATTCTCCTACTTAAAATTTGGTCAGCCTTCAGAGTCCAGCAAATTAAACGAGTCTTGTAAATCCAAAAGCCTCTTTAACTTTCTTAAACGAAAATCAGGTAAATTCTTCCTTTGCTTAATGTGAGGATTAAGAATATTTTATCACTGTCTTTTGTTTTTGTTTTTGAGATGGAGCTCGTTCTGTCACTAGGCTGGAGTGCAGTGGTGGGATCTCGGTTCACTGAAACCTCTGCCTCTAGGTTCAAGCAGTGCTCATGCTTCAACCTCCTGAGTAGCTGGGACTACGGCTACGCACCACCATGCCCAACTAATTTTTGTATTTTTAGTAGAGGTGGGGTTTCACCATGTTGGTCAGGATGGTCTCCATCTCTTGACCTTGTGATCCGCCCACTTTGGCCTCCCAAAATGCTGGGATTACAGGTGTGGGCTATCGCGCCCAGCCTTATCACTGTCTTTGAACATTTTTCCTCTTCATTCATATAGATACGGTCTTTGGAAATTATATAAATATGCATATATATGCAGTATGAGTTTTAACCTAACTGCATTTTGTATACACATAAATTATCTACTCCTGCATAGCAAGTTACTTGAAATCAGTGGCTTAAAATAGCAAATGTTTATTGTCTCATAGTTTCTGGGGATCAGGAATTCAAGAGCAGTTCAACTGGGAAGTTCTTCCTCATGGGCTCTCATGAACTTCAAATCAAGCTGTTGGTCGGAGCTACAATCTTTTCACAGCTTGACTAGGGCAATACTTGTTTGCAAGGTCACACAAATCCTGACAAGCCCCAGTTCCTTGTCTTGCCTCTCTGTAAGCTGCCTGAGCATCCTCACATGATGGCAGCTGGCTTCCCCCAGAGCCAGACATTGAGACAGAAAGAGAGAGAAGTCAACATGAGAAGCTATAGTATTTTTAGAAACCCATCACTGGAATATGATGATATTCTCTTCTCTAGAAGTAAGTCACTGAAACCAGCCTACCCTCAAGTGGAAGAAAGTTAAGTTCCAGGTCTTGAGGAAAGAAGTATCAGAGAGTCTGTGGACATATCTTTAAAACTACCATGATGTATTGATCTGAAGAATTTATTCACCTGTCTATCCTACGTATTTGTAAAAAGATAATAAAATTATGTAAGTACTGTTTTTAAACCTACAAAATGAGAGACTTGTTACAGAATGCAAAGTTAAAGCTAGTCCAAAGGAGTAAGTTTCAGCGTTCTATACCACTATAAGATGACATAGTTAATAGTAATATATAGTTTCTAATAGCTATAGGATGACAATGAACATTCTCAACACAAATAAATAAGTTTGAGATGATGGATATGCTAATTACTATGATCTGATAACTATAAATTATATATTTGGAAATATCTCTATGTACCCCATGAATATGTACCATTATAATTTGTGTCAATTAAAAAATATAATTTAAAAAAGTCAAAAGAAAATGAAACCAAAACCAGTACATTGCTTTTATGTATAGCACTGCAAGGAATTAAAACAACCTGATTGCAGCAATGTCCTGCTTATCTAATAATCTTTATGCTAGCTCATTTATTAGCACTATCTGTCCAATGACCCACAGATATAAAGAACTCGGATGTTATGTTAACTATACACATATATGCAGTGAATCAAGAACTATCTGAGCCAAGACTTCTCTCTTCCCATGTCAATTTTTGAGAACATTGTTCTTTAAAATGATAAACCATTTTCCCTAGTTTTCTGGTACCAATGTTTTGATTAATTATCTGTATAATTGGATGACTCATTTACTATCCATTTCTGCCTCAACTATCTGTGAAAAAGTTATTTTAGAAATACAAATAGTGGAGGTGTGAGAGGTCACCTCTCCTTGCCTTCCACATTGGAGAAAATATTCAAGACTAATAGGAATACAGACACAGTAGCCAAATGCACCAACACCCTTCTGCCTTTTGCTCTCAATTTTTTTTTCGTTCTACGTTAAGCAGCCTGTTGTTTACATTTTTGTGTTGAATTCAGATGTTTATGGAAAAAACAACTTTAATATTCTCGGATCTGTCCTATTTGCAACTTCTCAGACTTTCTCTCTTTGAGTAGCTATATTGTGGTTGACACAAAAGCCTGGCGAATGCTTTTTTTTTATGATTGAGTAAAACTAGAAGTATTCACATCAATTTCCTATTGCCGCAGAGTGATCTAGGTCATGACAAACCATGAGCCAAGTTACTAGACCATTACTAAACTACCCTCATATAAGGATAAGGTAGCCAGTTTGACCTTTTAAACCAAACTGCAAAATGTTCTTTTGATTAAAGTCTGTAACAGTCCCCTGAGATCTCCAGTGCTGAAATGTTAGGGATTTAACACAACACTGAGATTTTGGCAGATAAATGTACCTTTACTCATAAGCTTTTCAACTCACACACAGTTTGAAATTCCCTTGTACTATAGAATTACCATTCTATGCTTAGTTAGTTTTATTTTGAAGGCAGTTACATTTCTCTCCAACGTGGGACTCATGACCAGGAAGCCAATTTAATAGGAGAAAGTAAAAGTTTTATTCTTTCTGAGAAAATTCACTATTTAAGGATAAATACTCTAATTTGTCCTTTCAACCTAGGCTTATGGGTAATTCTCAGCTTCTTTTGAATACCTTCCTGATTTCTCCCTGGAATATTTCACTTTTTATTTCAGTTTTTCCTATTCAATAGTTCAGTAAACCTCTCATCGTTCTAATTTTTGAACACTGCTGTACCCAATATTTATATCCTATTTGGCCCCTATATTTTTGCCTGCTTTTTCTACAGTGCTGGCTTTAACACAAATCTAAATCACACGTTGCAAATTATAAGTTTGTGGTTCATACATATGAATATTTTTTGTTCACATTTTATTTCTAGCCTGAAATATGTATTATAGCAATAGAAAATACACATATGTAGCCATTTTTATTATTTTATATTCTATGAAAACAGTATAATAGTGCAAATAAATTCATTAACTCTTCCTAACTTGGAAGACTTAGTCTTCTCAGTTCCTTTTCAGACTTTCATAGCAGGAGTTCTTCAGAATTAATGAAAAACTTCAGGGAACCTTGGTTAATATGTAGACAAAATCACATTATGGATTTTGCCCCTGGTATTTATTTATTTATTTATTTTGCCTCACGTGACATTTGCTTTAATGCATTTATATCAGAGAACATTAGACCGGTGACTCACACCTGTAATCCCAGCACTTTGAGAGGCCAAGGCGGGTGGATCACGAGGTCAGGAGTTCAAGACCAGCCTGACCAACATGGTGAAACCCAGTCTCTACTAAAAATACAAAAAAGGTAGGCAGTGTGGTGGCATGTGCTTGTAATTCCAGCTACTCAGGAGGCTGAAGCAGGAGAATCCCTTGAACCCAGGAGGCAGAGGTTGCAGTGAGCCATGATTTTGCCACTGCACTCCAGCCTGGGCAACAGAGCAAGACTTCGTCTCAAAAAAAAAAATGTTTAAATACAAATACAAGACATACAATTTTATTGATACATGAAACACAAATTAGGAGATCTTTATTGAATTTTCATTTACCTTTTACTGATAATATTTTAGTTTTCTTTCAAATTCTAATAGTCTCTTGTGATTTATGTTTCTGCCAAAATTACCTATATTATCTTTTATAACTGAGTTCATTTTATCTCAGGAGTCTTTCTGCTTCACTAGAATTTATACACTTTGCAAACTGAACTATTCCATGTGTTAGGAGATCCTCAGTTCTTAGGAGCTACTTGAATGAATGGAAGAAGAAAATGGGTAATTAAATGTACAAATTCTAGGATCATAGCCTAACATTAAGCATAAGATTTCTTCTTTTATCAGCTTGTGTATGTGTGTGATCTGTATAGGTTTTCATTTGAAAGAGTTATATTCAAACATATTTTATAACCATTACCCTAATGTGTCAGGAAATGTTTCTCTTGGATATTAAACATATAATATGTAAATATTTGATTCTTCTTTTTCCCGCTGCTCACTTCAGATCTTCTCTAAAAGTAATCATGTTCATCTTGGTCTTCCATCTTCCCATGGTTCACAAAATTTTGTCATGTTGAGAGCCTGAGGTGGATGGATCACTTGAGGTCAGGAGTTCTAGACTAGCCTGACCAACATGGTGAAACACCATCTCTACTCAAAAAGCAGTAAGTAGCTGGGCATGGTGGCGGGTGCCTGTAATCACAGCTACTTGGGAAGTTAAGGCAGGAGAATCGCTTGAACCCAGGAGGCACAGTCTGCAGTAAGCCGAAATCACAGCAAAGATTTGTATTTTGATTTAGTTGGCTAATTTATTCCTGGCTACTTTGGCAGGTGTATTCACTAGAGAAAAATGAATAAGTTTTGCTACATCTAAAATTATTTTAAAAAGTGAAAAATATATAAGTTTTTGCAAGGTCAGCCTTTAGGAGATCACCTGAAGGGATTATTACAAGCTCAGATAGTTCTAATGCTGTGGTTGCTCTCATAAAAACATCACGGAAAAAAAAATCACTGTTAATTGTGTTTTAAAATTTATTGAATGGGTTGTTTCATAATTATTAAATAATATGATTTGACAAATCTTGCAGCAACTAGTTGTCCTAATTTGTAACATATTGCAGAGCTATCCATTATATGAATAAATGTTTCCTATTGTACATTTCTTTGATGTTCCCATATTTAAATTTTCTCAGTAAACTGTTTTTTAATTTTTTTCTAGAGTGAGTATGACTTTTAGATATCTTCTTCTCAGGTATCCATTTGTCCTCTTTCAATTCAGTTTACTTTTGTTCATGCTAAAAGCTTAAGTTCCTGAAATATCAGTGAAATATGGAAAAGTAATTTTAAAACACAAAATAAATTTAAATAAAACACTTCTTAAATTCAATCAATTAATTTGTGTAGTTATTTTTTCATTTTCCTGTATGAAATATTATTTTCAGTTGAAAGAGAATTAGAAAAAACAGACATTCTTGCCTTCAGAGAACTCATATCTATTTTAAAAGACAATATGTGCATATTAAATTATAACTAAAAATACAATGCATTATATATTAACCTTCATATAAGTAGTATACATTATTACTTTTCAGAGTTTTCAGGTACAGATATTTTCATGCAGCAATGTGTATTTGTTTGAAATAAAATTTTGATTAATGGAAAGGAGAGTGAGGCACTGTTGTTGGCTGGGTCAACATCCATCCTCCTCCACCTTTTCTCCAAAAAAAAAAAACCTAGTGCTGTCCAGTGTCCACTCTCATCCAAACAAATTCAAACCATAAGATATGAGTCTTGGTTATTCTAAGCCAATCAGAGGATTCCATTTCTTTTGCTATAACTTGATTTAATGATGGCCATGAGATTTAAATCTGACCAGTAAAATGCTAGAAGAATTTAGATAATCTTTCTCATGCTTAATTAAGAAAAAGAAGTAATATGGTTTGGATATGCCCCCACCTAAATCTCATCTTGAGCTGTAGTTTCCATCATCCCCAAGTGTTGTGAGAGGGACCCAGTGGGAGGTAATTGAATTTTGTAAGTGGTTACTTCCATGCTGTTCTCATCATAGTGTGTGAGTTCTCATGAGATCTGATGGTTTTATAAGGGGATTCCCCTGCCACCACTTTTCTCTGCATTTCTCTATCTTGCCACCATGTGAAGAAGGACATGTTTGCTTCCCATGCCATAATTCTAAGTTTCTCTAGACCTCTCCAGTCCTGTGGAGCTGTAAGTTAATTAAACCTATTTTTTTTTTTTTATAAATTACCCAGTCTCAAGTATGTCTTTATTAGCAGCATAAGAATGGACTAATACAGTATATTTGTCCTGGGAGTTGTGACCTCGCTGTAAAGACACCTGAAAATGTGGAAGCGAGTTTGGAACTGTGTAACAGGCAGAGGTTGGAGGACTCAGAAGAAGACAAAAAATGTTGGAAAGCTTGGAACTTCCTAGAGACTTGAAGGGATCAGAAGACAGGAAGATGTGGAAAAGTTTTGAACTTCTTAGAGACTTGCTGAATGGCTTTGACCAAAATGCTGATAGTTATATGGACAATAAAATCCAGGCTGAGGTTGTCTCAGATGGAGATGAGGAATTTGTGAGAACTGGAACAAAGGTGACTCTTGTTATGCTTTAGCAAAGAGACTGAAAGCATTTTGCCTCTGCCTTAGAGATCTGTGGAACTTTAAACTTGAGAGAGATGATTTAGGGTATAAGTTGGAAGAAATCTCTAAGTAGCAAACTGTTCCAGAGGAAGCAGAGCATAAAAGTTTAGAAAATGTGTAGCCTGACTATATGATAGAAAAGAAAATCTTATATTCTAGGGGGAAATTCAAACCTCCTACAGAAATTTGCTTAAGAAACAAGGCAGCTAATGTTAATCATAAAGACAATGGGGAAAATATCTCCAGGACTTGTCAGATACCATCACAGCAGCCCCTCCCATCACAGACCTGGAGGCCTGGAGGGACAAAATGGTTTCCTGGTATGATTAAAGCCTTGGGACTTGGTACCCTGTGTCTCAATGGCTTCAGCCATGGCAAACAGGATCTAAGGTACAGCTCAGGCAGTTGCTTCAGAGGTTGTAAGCCCCAAGCCTTGGCAGCTTCCATGTGGTGTTGATCCTGCAGGTGCACAGAAGATAAGAATTTAGGTTTGAGAACTTCCACCTGGATTTCAGAGATGTATGGAGATGCCTGGATGTCCAGGCAGAGGTGTGCTGCAGGGGTGGAGCCCTCATGGAAAACCTCTGCTATGGCAGTGAGGAAGGAAAATGTGGAGTTGGAGCCCACACACAGAGAGTTCCCACTGGGGCACTGTCTAGTGGAGCTTTGAGAAAGAGGGCCACCATCCTGCAGATCCCAGAGTGTTAGATCCACCTACTGCTTGCACTGTGCACCTGGAAAAGCTGCAGATACTCAATGCTAGCCATGAAAGCAGTGAGGACAGGGTGCTGTACCCTGAAAAGCCACAAGGCTGGAATTGCCCAAGGCCATGGGAACCCACCTCTTGCAACGGCAAGGCCTGAATATGAGACATGGAGTCAACTGAGACCTGGAGCTTTGAGATTTGACTGCCCTGCTGGATTTTGGACTTGAATGGAATCTGTAGCCCCTTTGTTGTGGCCAATTTCTCCCATTTGGAATGGGTGTATAGACTTTGGATTTGTACTTGGACCTTAACATTAATGCCAAAATGAGATAAAACTTTTCAGGACACTTGGAAAGGCATGATTGTGTTTTAAGATGTGAGGACATGAGATTTCAGAGGGGACAGCAATGAAATGATATGGTTTGCCTGTGCTCTGACCCAAATCTTATTTTGAATAGTAGTTCCCATAATTCTCACATGTCATGGGAGGGACCCAGTGGAGGTTAATTGAGCCATTAGGGCAGTTACATCGATACTGTTCTCTTGAAAGTGAGTTGGCGAGTTAGGTCTCATGAGATCTGATAGTTTTATAAGGGGTTCCCCCCACCTACACTCTGCCTTTCTCTCTCCTGTCACCATCTGAATAAGGATGTGTTTGCTTCCCTTCTGCCATAATTGTAAGTTTCTTGAGGCCTTCCCAGCCCTGTGGAACTGTGCATCAATTAAACATCTTTCCATTATAAATTACTCAGTCTTGGGTATGTCTTTAGTAGTAGCATGAGAATGGACTAATACAAGGAGATATAAGGAATAGGTGAAATCATTTACCATGTGTATCTCCTGGAACCGTTGTAGGCACTTTGTAAACAATATGTCACTGGAGGAAAAAGCTCTTATACCAAGTATAGTATGATTTAAAAAAAAATAAGAAGGAAAACCTTGAGATTGCAAATATTTTGAGCAACTGAATGTCCCTGCTAAAGATCTCCTATATTTGTACCAGTGATTAAGAAAACCAACAGTGGCCAGGAACGGTGGCACACACCTGTAATCCCAGAACTTTCAGAGGCCAAGGCAGGTGGATCACCTGAGGTCAGGAGTTTGAGACCAGCCTAAATAACATGGTGAAACCCCATCTCAACTAAATACAAAAAATTAATTGGGCATAATGGCACATGCCTATAATCTCAGCTACTTGGAAGGCTGAGGCAGGAGAATTGTTTGAACCTGAAAAGTAGAGGTTGGAGTGAGCCAAGATCATGCCATTGCACCCCAGCCTAGGCAAAAAGAGGAAAATTCGGTCTCAAAAAAGAAAAAAAAAAACATAGGAAAAAGAAAGCCAACAAATACCCTTGTTGCTATAACTATTGAGCCAGACTTTTCCACTACCTGCATTTACTAATAGAAAGTGTATTTTACAGTAAGAAGAATGTGACGCATGAATCATGCTAGAGAGACAGAGAGGGTATTTGGCTTATTTACACGTAACAGATTTTAACTTAGCTTAGGCCAAGTACATTCAAGAGGTGTAGGTTAGTATACTTTTTAAAATTTATGCAAGAGGTAAACACCTTAAAATCAGCAAGAACCAGTAGAAATGGATGGAATTTACATAATCTTAATGACTACTATTTTCTAAGTATTGTTTTATAGTTGACATATTGCTAGCTTGACATGTTTTCGGAGGTAAAATAGAAGACAACACAGGTGATTGGATAAGGAAAGGTCTAAGATTTAGCAAGTAACACAACCAAGGGCCTATGGGCAGATCTAAAAGAGATCCACAACAAAAGCATATTAAATATTACATTAAAAAAATTGACAGTTGGGCAAAGATATAATGAATGTGATATGTCAGGGATTTAATTCTTGCTTGTGCTTTGTTATTGGCCCTGTTTGATATGTACTTTGGTTTTGGTAGGAAATCAGATGTTCAAATTTCAGAAAGGTTTATAATCTAATTTCATCTTCTAGCAGGCAACCGCTATAGATAGGTCTAGATGTTTTCTTGCAGAGTTAATGCTCATTTTTTGTATTTCTGACCAAATGTCCAGATAATACAAACACACACTCACACACACTGACAGGTTAAAATACCCACTCTGTGCATTGCTTCAGGTTTCCTTTCATTTCTAGTCAATATCCTCTGGACCTCTCAAATAGAGGCAGGAATAGAAGGGTCATGTATTATCTCTCCATCTTTTGCAAATTAGCAGAATTTTTCTGATTCAGAAGTTGAAATATACACTAGCCATCAAAACTGAGGCTTGATTGAACTTCATCTATCACATTTCAGTGGAAATATTTCCATATTTCAGAAATGGCTTGACTATCAGACTGAGTTTCCAAAGGCATTGCAGTTTTCTATTTTTGTTTGCTGTAAAAAAGGATAGTTCTAAAAGTTACTCAGATGCTGGTTTAAATTAGAAGCTCTAGGGCCTTTTTCCTTAAGTTGAAGTGATGCAAATCTGACTTTATATAAGAGTAAAACATATGAGGAAGAAAGAGTTCTGGAGAATATGGAAAGAGTGAGGTCAAAAAAAAAGGAAAAATTAGACTTGAATAGTCCTTACTCTGAAAAGTGGAAATTACGGTACTCTATCTTCATCAAAAGAAGGATAGAATGTTGAGTTTGTGGAAAATGTAAACATTTGTTCTATGTGAAGTTATTTATGAAATCAGCAGGATGAAAACACAAAGTTTACAAAAGATGAATGAAGAAATAGATGAAGTTTGTCAGGAAAAGCCTGCTTTGGGTCAGGTGAAAAATGCTCACTAATCGTTTTCAGTAAATTAAAATATAGAGTGGGGATGAGAGAGCATTTGATGCTGTGTATTGTCAAGACAAGGGACAGGAAAAGTAATGTTTGTTTGGGAAAAAATACGTTGGTTATAGTCTGGTGTATTGTTGATTCTAATTAAATTAATAATAGGTGGATAGTGATTTTTCTATTTAGCTTTTTGAGAGTGTATTGTGGACACAATAGCAAACTAGCAGTAGATCTCAGGGCATAATGACAAAAGCAAAAAAGCCTTTTATAGTTGTGACATTTGATCACCTGCTATTGCTAATTCTCTTTTATCATAATATTATGATGCCCATTTTTAGATCATTACTTGTTTCATCTATTTAGTTCCTCAGGAATCATAACCTTTAACAAGATTGATCACCTTTTTATACTTTCAGAACATAAAATTTTTAGTACATTAGTTTTCTATGATTTCAAAGTGGAAATAACAACTACATATAATTAATTATCATACAGGCAACCATATGTTACAGAGTAAATGATACTTTTATGAATTTTAAGATTTTAGTGTCACTGGAGTTTCCAGAGGGGGTTTTAGCCGTCATATACTGTGGAGAGATACCAAAAGCAAAAAAATTATGGATGCAATTCCAATTAATGGAAATAAGTGATTTATATAATTCTGAATCTCTTTAGGGGGAAGAAAACACAAGTATGCTGAAGGTTTAATTTGATAACAATAATTTATTGCACTTACATAGTATTTTATATTGGTTAAAACGTTTTAATTTACACAACCTTATTTCAACATCACTAAATTCATAGATAGTAGTAGAAGTAGCTCATATAAATACAACCTGGTCACTACTTTATCCCAGCGCCTTTTGACTAACAAAAACCAAGATCAAATCTATGTATTTATTGCCTTGAATCCATTGAGTTAAAATGCTTCTACCTCCATTCAGTTTCTTTTCTTCTGTGATGATTTCCACAGGATGAATCACAATGTGCTCAGGGTATATTACTCTGTCTTAACACACATGATATTCCTGTTTTAGTTTTTAAGAGTTATGTGACTGGAATAGTGATTTGCAAACTCTAAAAACTGATGAAAAATAAACTGTTTCTATTTTTTACCTTATGCAGTTCTAACTTACCTTTCCTCTCTTTAAGGAGAGAGCTATGCTAGAATAAAGCAAGAATCATTAATCATAGTAGCACAGTTAAGGCATAGACCCATTCTCAGATAACTTATTTGGGTCATCCTAACTGATTTTTTCTTATCATTAGAAATAGTGATTTTGCTTGTGATAACTAATGGAATATTTCTTCTACACTGTATTCTAAGCAGTGTCCCAGTTTTGCACTATTTTTAGCAAATCAGACTTTCTGAAAGGCATCCTGACAGCTCAAATACAAACATTCTTGCCTGATAAACTGGACCTGCAACAATATCAGTCTTATTCTGTCCCCAAAATGTTTAGATAAGTAACATTTTGTCATATGAGTTTATTTTCTTCCATTCTAAAGAAACCTAGAATTTTCTTTTCAAAATACACAATGCTATTAAAATGCAAAAATCAGAAGACAAAGCAAAATAGATACATTTACTGTATTTTCCTTAACTGTGTAATTAATTTTCTCTGCAGACGCACTGGCATTGTGTTCCCTATAACAGTCATTGAATGAACATCAGTGGAGGTCACTATGCAAGAAATAGGCTTAAATATAAGACAGACCTGGGCCCTAATTCTAGATCAGCTACTACCTCTGAAGATATGTGTCTAAACTCAGTAAATGTCAGTTACCTCAAATAAAGGAGCAAAGAGCAAAATGTAGTAATCCAAATACTTACAGAATTGTTGTAAGAATTAAATATATTGAATGTACACAAAATGCCTTTATAATATTTATGGAATAAAAATATTAGTGTAGTTCTCAAAACATTAACATTAGTTTTGTATAGAATTAATTTTTAATATAGAATTTAATATATAATTAATATTTAATAGAATCTATAGCTAATTCATCCCTGCATTAGTTTTCTGTGCTGTGTAACAAACCATCAAACTTAGCGATTTGAAACAAACTCATGTATTATCATTTACTTTCTATAGGCTAATAATCTGGCCGTGGCTAAACTGAATTCTTGGCTCAGGTCTCATAGGATGAAATCAAGTTTTGGCTGAGCTGTGGTCTCATCTGGAGGCTTGACTAGGGAAGAATTTTCTTCTGAATTTTTCAGGTTTTTGACAGATGTCATAACTCTATGGCTATAGAATTCATGGCAGCTGGCTTCTTAAAATATGGTAATAGAGAGAGATAGCTTCTGATACTTCAATTATCTAACTGTAAGAAAGGACTGCACTCTCTTCTAAAGGGAAAACCTGATTAATTCAGGCTCACTCAAGGAATCTTCCTTTAGATAAGCTCAAAGTCAGCTGATGAGAGACTTAATTACATCTGCAAATCTTTTTATTTGTTCATATTCTATTAGTTAGAAGCAATCTTTAGTTTCTACCTTTAAAAAGTATATTTTGTATATTTTATACTTTATGTCTTTAGATTGTATTCAAAGGCAGAGAATTATACATGGGTGTGGTTTATTGTAGATCACCTTAGAGTATGTCTACCACAATCCCTTGTAGTAAAAAAAAAAAATTGTGCATAAAATAAGTAGAAGCATATATGAGAATAGAAGTAAGAATGGAAGGAAAGAAAGGAATAAATGGAAGTTTTGGAATTCTTTACCTTTTTTAAGATTTAATACTTCTGTTTACCTTCTTGCGTGTCACTAAAGGTAGAATACTACTGAAGCTTGTACTATGAATTGCAGAGGCAGCATGTAGTATTTTAAAGCTTAAAATATTATATCTAAGCCTTTTTAAAATTTTTATTTGTTGAGACAGTCACTCACATCACTCTATCAACTAGGCTGCAGTACAGTGGCATGATCTTGTCTGAGTGAAACCTCTGCCTCCTGGGCCCAAGAAATTCTCCCACTTCACCCTCCCAAGTATCTGGGACTACAAATCTGTGCTGCGTCACCAGGCTAATCTTTCTATTTTTTGTTAGAGATGGTTTTCCCCATGTTGCCCAGCCCAAGCTGTTGTCCTAAGCTTAAGCAATCCACCCTCCTTGGCCTCCTAAAGTGCTGGGATTACAGATGTGAACCATCACTTCCAGCCCTCCAAACATTTTTTGACAAAGGGTGTCCAATCTTTTGGCTTCCCTCAGCCACATTGGTAGAAAAAAAATCTGGGGGCATCACACATAAAATACACTAACATTAACAATAGCTAATGAACTAAAAAAAAGATCTTATAATGTTTTAAGTAAGCTTATGAATTTGTGTTGGTCTTCATTCTATGCAGCCTGAGGGTTGCAAGTTAGACAAACTTGACTAGACTTAAGTGTTTCGTGGACTCTATTATGCTATTTCTGACATGTGATTTTAAGACTTTTTGGGAGTCATATACCATAGCCTGAGTAAAACTGTAAGAAATAACATTTCTTGGAAGAAAATACAAATTTTCCAAAAAAATTTACATTTGAACTCAAAGTTTGAGGGTATCTAAAAAAAATCTGTCTTTTCCTTCTTTGTGCTTGATAAAAATTAATCTTTTACAAATTCTGAAGATTGTAGGCAAACTTGTGGTGTTGGTTAGTTTTCTCTTATTAGGTACTAAAAACCTGACTTTATATTTTCATAACAAAATAATTTCTATTCATTGTAAAATATTTGGAAAACAGTTATAAGAATAATAAACTTTCAACACATTCCAGTCATTCATTGGCAAAATCCTTGTGCGTCTACGTGCATTTTAAGTTATTTTCATGGATATTTTTGTGGTAAGTTTTTTTTCTTTTACATATGTAGTCATATTAAATATGTATTTAAATTTCATGAAGACATTTGTGTTGCCTTGCAATGTAAACATGTTCATGACATCAAAAAGCATTTATTAAGTCTTTGTTAGACATAAGTATGCTGCTAGGAGCTAGACAGAAAAATTAGTCTTCAAAGATGAGTTATCTAGGAACAGCAACATATGTCTAAAAACATACAGGATATTTATCATAGATTAGTTAATAGTCTCTTATGTTAGATATTATAATTATGTTTGTATAGTGGATTGCTGAATAATAAATACTTTTTATCTATGTAAAGTATATTTTCAGAATTAGTATTATTACACAGGAGATATAATTGTTTGGCCAATGTTATGTTGGAATTTCTTTATCTCTGTTATGCTTCACAAATATTTCTGAAGACATGCCCAAGAAGCTCAACTGACCAAACTCTCACTAGTTCTCAAGAGCCACCCAAAAATATATACACCTTTTACATTAATAATAGTTCTTTTTTTTTTTTTGAGGAGGAGTTTCACTCTGTCACCGGGCTGGAGTGCAGTGACACAATATTGGCTCACTGTAACCTCTGCCTCCCAGGTTAAAACTATTCTCCTGCCTCAGCTTCCCAAATAGCTGCGACTACAGGCATGCACCACCATGCACAGCTATTTATTTATTTATTTTTGTATTTTTAGTAGAGATGGGGTTTCACCATGTTGGCCAGGATAGTCTCAATCTTCTGACCTCATGATCCTCCCGCTTTGGCCTTCCAAACTTGCTGGGATTACAGGCATGAGCCACTGCATCCGACCTAATAACGGTTTTTTTTACATTTTTCTTTTCTATCTTATTCTTTTCCCACAGTCAAACTCTTCTCCATTTTCTGAACCTCCAAGTTGCTCAGAGCTTCCACTGATAATTTATTTCTTACAGTGCTACTTGACACTGTCATAGGTGATATGATTAAGCTGCAGAATTCATCTCTTACCTTCCTACAATCTTCTTAGTCTCCTCCTAAGTATATTGACCTTACTCTGAGGATGGTAAAAAAGAAATAAACATAATATTCAAACAATTTTTATGATATGTCTAAAAATAGATTTAGGACTTAACTATATTTTGATTACTCAGTATACAAAACTAAACAATATACTTCATACACTTAGGCATATATTTTTTACTTGAACAGGAATGCTTTTGTTTTTCTTCTAGAACTCCATAATCCTGGCTTACCTTCCTAGATTGTTAAAATTATATTGAGTGTGTGTATGTAACACATACTTACTCCTAAAAGTTTTATTTCTTGGCATTTTCCTGCTCTGATATATTTCCTTGAGCTCTTGATAATTTTAATAATCTTTTAAAAATGGTGATGTAAGTATTCCTTTAGTAATTGAAAGACTTCTATATAATTAACACCATTCTGATACATAATTTCCCCACAATTCTGTCCTCAAGGAAATTATAGTATAGTGTAAAAGAATCTATAATAATCTATCCACTCTGGTAGATACCTGGAAAAAGTATGGTGGGAACACAGAGGAAGAAAAACCCAGTTGTGAAAGCTCTTCAAAAAAATATGAACTTTTGCTGAATCTTCATCTCAGCATTTTAAGATCCTGTCAAAAGAATTAAGAAATTAAACAATGGCGGAGGTTGCAGTGAGCCGAGATCATGCCATTGCAGTCCAGCCTGGGTAACAAGAGTGAAACTCTGTCTCAAAAAAACAAAACAAAAAAAAAGAAAAGAAAAGAAAAGGAAGGAAGAAAGAAAGAAGGAGAAAGAGAGAGAAAGGAAGTAAGGAAGGAAGGAAAGAAGGAAGGAAGGAAGGAAGGAAGGAAGGAAGGAAGGAAGGAAGGAAGGAAGGAAGGATGGAAGGGAATTAAACAATGAAAAGGCATTTCTGTTATTCCAGCAAAGAACTTAGAAGAGCCTACATTAAAAAGGTAGCAATTAGCGGGAAGGGAACTAACAATTTAAGAGCTATTTAATATGTAGAATCAAAATAAAATAATAAATAGATCAGGTCTATACCAAGATAGGAAATGCAGAATAAAATATTGAGAATAACATAATCATTTATCATTTGTGGCATTTTAAACTGGAACTGTTATAAGCAAGCTGGAGAAGACTTCACAAAGGACAGCTGGAAAGTATCAGTGACTATTTAAAATGCTGAGAGTAGATAAGACCCTTCTAAGTGATAGAATAGTCTAGAACTGTGCCATTTAATACAATACCCACTGATCATCTTTTATATAGTAGGATTTAAAATAAAGATCCTCAATTGTATCAGTTGCAATTCAAGTGCTTAATAGAAGCATGTGGCCAGTGGCTATATACTGGAGGGCACAGAAGAATATTTCTATCATTACAGAAAGTTCTATTGAACAGCACTGGTGTAGAAACTATAGATTGTCAATGTTAAAGAGCAACCTAGAATGGTTAGAGAGTTAAGAGGATATAATTATTAAAGTCTGGCTTTATAAAATCAAAGAGAAGAAATCTCATCTTTTAAAAGGTACTCATCCACTTACCTCAATAATATAAAACAATAATTTATCAGGATATTTATGGGGCCCCATGTACCTTTTGAGCATAAGTTAGAGAGATTTGAAGATTACAAACTATTTGAATTTGTCAGTATATTTTGGAAATATAATTTCATCAAGGAAAACTTTGAAGAAACACCATCTTAAGATGACAGAAATAAGAAAGAAGGAATGAAATTATAATTTGACAAAGTTTAATTGTACCTCATATTTTTAATTCCAAGGACAGATAAAGTATTACTTCCTTTCAGTAGCATTGGAAGCTGTGGGCCCTCTACTTCTTTCCAATCCCCTTGAGGGCTTTTGTGACACCACAATCATATCCTTAATTCTCCTTCCAACTCATTAGCTTCTCTGTTTTTTTTTTTTTTGCATCCTTTGCTAAATTCTCTTTTGATAACTGAACTCTAAAGGTTGCAATATTTTAGTCCTGAGTCTTCTCTTTTGTCTCCATTTACTTTCCATACATTAAATCCTCAGAGGAGTCTTTCAAACTTACTTATATCTTCAGTTCATATCTCTTCCTTTAACGCAAGGAGTTCATATCCAGCTTCATTCTTTCTATTTCCCCTTGAAAAATTTCATGAATTTCAAGATTACACTTAGAATGATAATCTTGATCATAGACTCTTATCTAACACCACACCTGTAATGCTACAAGCATTAAACAGTATTTCACATGTTAAAATCTTCCAGGCACTACTTCCTTCAGTTTACTGAAGTTATAAATCTAACAAGAGTCTTTCATTTCTTTTTCCCTCAAACCTCACATCCAATCCACCAACAACTTTTTATTCTCATTTATCCATACGACTAACATGTCTATGCAGTCATCATCTCTTCCCAATAGGATTGCCACAGCTATTTCTGCAATAGTCATTTACTCAAATATTCCTACTTTTTTCCCTTTGCTCAATCCAATCCACTCTCCAAAGAGCTACAAAAGTGTGGTGGGTAGTATCAGTCTTCTGCATGCTTTAATGGTATGTCATTACACTTGTAACATAAACTCATTATGATAGAATGAATATTTATTATTTTGGCTGTTTATATCAAAGTACCTGTAGTTTGTGCTAGCATCAACCAGTCAATATTTTTGGATGTCCATTTGTCTACCCTATGCTTCATGAGAAAGACTTCTGAGCAAATGCTGGCAGACCAGGATTCTTCAAATCCTCACGAATCATATTTCATGAAGGGCAATGATACAAGTTTGTTTAATCAGGGTGAATCCTAGGAATTCTGCAGGAAATATAGAGAAATGTTCTTTACTGTACTTGAACTTGGATGAGTGTAGATCCAAATCTGCTGAAACTCCAGGTACAATTGGTTTAAGATGAAACAAACATCAACATTCACAGATCTCAAGTTTAAGAAAAATACCCGCGTTTCTCAGTAAAGCTAGGCTTTAATCGAGCTCTATATCTGGACTTTTGAGTTAAGTGAGTTAATATACTCTTTTCATCTTAAACCAATTTTTATTGAATATTTTTCCCACTAATCATCTAAGTCTCTAGCCAATACACAAGGTCTTTAAACTGCTTAAAGCTATTCTAGAGTCATTGCTGACTTTTTTGTTTTTCATTTGTTTCTTTTTGTTTTGCTCTTTTCAAGGTACACTGATCTTTAAAGATATCCGATCTGGAAGGAGGTGACTGTGTTCGGTGATCCTGAGCTTCTAAAAGGCTTTGAGGCCTGGTGCAATGGCTCAAGCCTGTAATCCCAGAACTTGGGGAGGCCGAGGTGGGCAGATCACTGGCCAGCAGAAGTTTGAGACCAGTCCAGCCAACATGGCACAATTCCGTCTCTACTAAAAATACAAAAAGTAGCTGGGCATGGTGGTGCACATCTGTAATCCCAGCTACTCAGGAGCCAGAGGCAGGATAATCTCTTGAACCCAGGAGGCAGAAGTTGCAGTGAGTTGAGATCACTCCACTGCACTCCAGCCTGGGAGAAAGAGTGAGACTCCATCTCAAAACAAACAAACATCAAAGATCTGAGATTCTTTTAGAAAAAGAATATGGATCTTCACCTTCTGTGGATGAAATAATAGAATAGGCTTTTGAATATGAATGGGGTCTTTATGAGATAGAGCAGCTGGCTGGACTTAAGTTTAAAACCTAGGCTGTACAGGTAACATTTAAGAGTCTCAGAGGGCCAGTGACGTATAATTCTCCAAGCTTCCAACTCTACTCCTTACTAGGTATTGGAGCAAGTATCACAATTACTGCACATTCCTGTCAGATATGAGGAAGTGGTAGCACACTGAAAACCCACCAGGTGAATTCAGTAATTCAGTAATAACAAGGGACAGAGGTACAAAAAATATGATAAAACATAGAGCCCAGAAGTTGCAAAGCTTATATAGTGCTTTGGGCAAGGGGTAAACTATACACTTCTTTAAAGTAGAAGCCTCAAATCACCCTTTATAGCAAGAAGCAGAAGCAGAAAAATATTTCTTTATTCCTGATGAGTCCTATAAGATAACTGCTGCCCCATACCACAGAAAGCGGACTCGGAGCTTTTGATAAAATTTGTGGTCCATCTTAAGAACTGAGAGATTCACAGAGAAACCTTCAGAAGAGGGACGGGCAATTTCAAGACGACAATGGATCTGAATATATGGGTGCAGGGAACAGTCAAAATAATTAAAGAAGAAAAATAAAGTGGAATGATGGTGAATTTTGCAATGAGATTGCTATCAAACAATTTGCGATTGAGAGGACATCAATGCTTTGGAAGGATAAACCTAGGAACCTATTTTAAGTCATCTGCTTTTTGTTCTCAAGAAAAAATTAATAAAACATGAAACACGAAATAAAGATATTATGAGAAGTCTACAGATGGAAATGGAACTGAATAAGACAAAGTAAGATGACAAAAAATCTCAAAATCTGATGCAGAATTTAAAAGTGTGTTTTATAGAAAGAAGAACAGAAATGACAATGAATAACATGTAATGAATAATGAGAAGAATAATCTTAAAATGCTCTTTCAGAATGCAGAAGATTTAAAAAATATTAGATTTAACATTACAGAGAACATAGAACTATAAACGCCTATCTTCTAACAACAGAAAAACTTTTAAGAAGTTATAAGCAAAAGAGATACTTAAGAAGTACCTGAAACATAAGTGGAAAGCACTTTAGGACAATACACTAGGAAATACTAACAAATAAGAGGGGAAGGATGAAAACATAAAGGTAGTGTCTATTTTCTATTTGAGATTAAAGAAAAATTAAAAAAAAAATCTATAGGCCCAGACTTCACAATAATAAGGAGAAGAAAATAATGTCATATCATTTACTGAATTTTGGGGAAACTGTTTGTGATTTAATAATTGTATTTTCCACCAAGTTGTTCATTTCCAAAGACAACTGGAGAAATAATCAGATATAAAATTCCTGAAATTATCACCAAATTCTTGTGTTTTCTGAAAAAATATTCAAATGTATTGACAAATTATCTGATATAAACATAAAAAGTAAACAATTAACAGTAGTGCCTTTATAGGCTTTTAATTCTATGTAGAAAATAGACATAAAGTTTATTTTTTTAAATTAAACATGGTTTCATGACTCAATGCAACCTTAGAATATTATTCCAATTAAACATATATATAATACGCATTTTAACATTTAGAAATACAAACTTAATTTATATTTTAATTTTAATACTTCTTTTTCACATTGATGAGCTTTCACCTCCCATTTGCTAACCCACATGCTGTCTTTTTCATTACTAATTTCCCTAAGAAATTAAAAGTAAATGTTCTAAATTTGTGGCTATGTAAATTGTAATAACAACATTAGTATCATGAAAGGCAATTACTTATTATTGAAATATAAACCAATTGTTAATTTGATTTGGAATTGCTTAATGAAAATGAAATTTAACAAAGAAGTCATTAATAAATGGACAGGTATTTGCAAAAATTATATTGTTAAATTTTGTCAAAGATTTAATGAAAATAAGTGGCTGGTTTAAGAGCTTTGTTCCCATTTGTAGAGTTGAGATCAGTACTTTTAGATTGTTTAATTAATCAATTAATATACTTTATCCTCTATAGCACATGTTATGTAGATAACTCATTGTTCATTTTACTAGGTCGTCTACCAGGTGACCTGATTGTTGTGATTTATTCATTAATTCCAGCAAAACACTGGTAATTATATTCATTATCTTTTGACTTTCAGTATTATATGCATAACTAACTTATGATTACTTTTCTTGCATAATTAAGTGAACTAAGATTTCAATTTAATTTCACTAGGCATCATGAAGTCAAGTAAAGAGAGTATCTGTGTGGCAGGAAAACTGCTAATAATTACAAGACTTACAACCCTGGGCCAATTATTTAACCTCTTTGAAAGAGACTAATTTTCTTTCCACCTATAAAATTGGTTTATACAGATAGCTCTGTTTAACTCATGGTTTTTTTCAGTAATGATATTAGAATATGTATGAAATTGCTTTATTAACTTAATATGCTGTTACTGTGATTACACTGATATAAAATTTCTTGCTATGCTATAGCAAATTTCAAAGTGAGATGAAAGGCTAGTTCAGTGATTATTGAAAAATTAGATGGTGAAATTTTCCTATTATTTTTTGAAAATGAAGAAATTGTGATTAGATATGTTGATATCCTTTATAACTAGGTCAATTATATATATGATATGCATAGAACAAATGTCGACATAATTTATCTAGAAAGAGCAAGATAGTAATCTTATAGAATTTGCAGGCCAGAGAACAAATTTTAGATTTTTATGTACATAATTGTTTAACCATTTTTTAAATGTATCCATTTAAGTTGTTTTAGAAAAGTACATTTTTAGCTCAAAAACCATTCAAAACCAAGCAGAAGTGAGAATAGGATGGTGCAGATTTAGTCCACAGACAACAGTTTGCCAACCTTTGGAACACAGCAATATGGTCTATATTTTTTAAAGTTACCTCTATAAGACTTTTGAAAAATCATAGTATCAAATCATATTTCTTTATAAATGATATTCCTAGTTTACTTGACTAAAATGTGGGAAAATATCAATAGTTTTGCATAATTAATATATAAGGGAGATTAGAATTTTGCTCCCTTTATAATCCAAAATTTTAATTAAAAAAAAAATTGTATTACAGAACGTGAGTTTCCCGTTGTGAAGAAATTCCAACTAAGGAGATTCTAGTGGATCAGAGGCTCTTACCTATAATGCCAGCCCTTTAGAAGGCCAAGGCAGGAGGATAGCTAGAAGAGAGGAGTTCGAACCAGCCTATGCAACAAAGCAAGACTCTGTCTCTACAAAAAATAAAAACTGTGGGCATGGTGGTGCATGCTTGCAGTCCTAGCTACTTAGGCTGAGTGGGAGGATTTCTTGAGCTTCCTCACTCAGAACACCAGATTTTTGTCTGGGGCTTAAGAGATTTCTGTGACTTAAGCAGACATACTTTGAGACTGCTGTGAGCTATGCTTGGGCCACCACACCTCAGCCTGGGTGACAGAGAAAGATCTTTTCTCTAAACAAAAATTAAGAAATAAATTTAAAACAACAAGATGCTTAATATATATATATCTTTTACCTCTAGAACTCCTTTAAAAAGTTATGAAGTAAAAGAGGTAATGAACATTTTATTCAACTGGAAAATAGATATGAAACTAAGAAGATATTTATTTATGAACAGTAATATTTTAAACTTCTCCAATGTGAAAAATAATTTTATCACTGTATCTTTAATAACCAATCATTTCTGTCACCCCAAATTCAGAGTATGACTCATGCGGCTATTGTAATTAAATCCATTAGATACAATAACTGCTACTGATATTCTCAAGAAGAATCTTACAAAGCAGTTCTCTGATGAACCAATATGTTGAGCAGAGAATTATTTAAAGAGATTTTGATCTAATGGACTTGAGATCTGAGTTTCTGTTTTTGGAGGTACATTTAAGATTGACAAAACAACCTTGTTTGGTATAAAAATACCTTCCATGCATCTGGGTTTAGATATTTTGTGTATTGGCAGGAACCAATGCAATATTGCCTGCATAATGGTGGTGATAATACAGCCTGTCTCCTAGCATAAAACACCTCACTCAGAGCACCAGGCATAAGAAAAAACGAAGGCATTGTTCCTCTTTACAGGGATGACAGCTACAGGGGATGAGAATCTGACCTAAGGAATTACTCCTATTGATTGGACAATGATGTGGTGTTAAGTCAAAAACTTTGAAACATTAGGGCAATAGTAGTTATCTAAACTGATATAACCTGATTTTAGGTCCTTTAGACTATGAAATATGACAGGAATTGATCTTCTGTGAGATACCATGTGAGACATGATAGTTTGCAAAGACTGGGTATAACTCCTAATTAATTAATTAAAAAATAATTATCAGTGCCTACTATGTTTCAGATACTGTACTGAATGTATAGATTATTTCTGTGCAAGCAGACATACAGAAGCTAATATTCTAAAAGATGGTGGAGCTTTTGGTCTCTTAGCATGCATAGCCCAATTGTTTCCTAAGTAGATAATGCAGATTAAAAGAAATTGCCATGCTTTGCCTTGTCTTTTGATGATTACAATCTCTGTTTTCCAATCAATTTGTGGCTATGAAAACTTTTCCTACTTTTAGTTTTTTCTCATGTTTTTTCTTAATGGCTAATATTCCCTACACGAGAAAAGCCATAAAGCATAATTTGTTACCTCCACTCTAATTTTACTAGTCATCCTTGCTTACTATTAGTGGTAAAAGGTATACAAACATAATTTTCTAAACAGTTTTACTGATATATTTCTTTTAGAACTGAGCTAAAGAGAACAAGTGAAAAATTTGTCTTTGAATGGCATGTACTACAAAACACAAATGTAACCATTAGGATGGCTGATAAGTGACACATGAACACACACGAAGTGTGTATTTTTATCATCAAAAGTATAATCTGAAGAAAGGAGAAACCGTTCAGCAAAAATAATTAGCTTCCTCATTACTCAAGGAATTTAGAAGCAAATAAGTCAAAGAGCCAAAAGTCTCTCCTTCTAAGTACTTGATCTTGATAAAGCAATGGGAGGAGATTCTTCCAGTGAAAGAAGGCAGCCTGGAGGACGAGTTCCTATTTCTGTGTTGAGACTATATTGGTGCACATCTTATTTATTTAGATAAAATGTGAGGTACAACTTTTCTTTGGGAAATATTAACCATGTGGATTTGGATACATTCATATTGTGATTCAAAATGGTTTATTCTTTCATATTTTTGCCAGTAATAAGTACACCAATAGAGAAAATCAGATTGTGAATATTTTATCATATATGACCAGGGATAAAAAAAGGTAATAAGAAAAAATATAAATTCAAATTTTAAAAACACACTTTTTATTTAGAGTATGGTGAAAATGGAATCTAGGGTTACAGACAGCTTCAGGAAAGGACGCACTGCTTGGGAACACTGGGGCACTAATGCTACCGTTTCAGTCTTGGTGAAAATAGGAAAACTGAATTTGGTTACGAAACCAGGACAGGCAATATTGGTAAAAGTGGACTTATATAACAACTTCAGATTTTATTAAACCTGAATTAATATAAAATTTGTAAGTATAAATAGTTTGTGGCACAAGAGTCAACAAAGGTTTTTGTTTGTTTTTCAGGTCTAGGAGGTTCCCAAATTTGCAGTCAGATTGTTCTGTGGTGAATTAAAATTGGTGAAACTCCTTTGCCACTCTTCCTATTGAAAGGTGATATCTATTTCCTTTTCCCTCAAATTTGGTATTGCCCTTAGATTTGTTGAATAAGTAAAACAGCATATTTTACACTCTCTAACTTCAGACAGTGTGTCCAGAGAGCGCTACAGGTTAAGTCTTCACTTCATGGCACTAATTCTTCAGAAAGGCCACCATGGTATGAAGAAGCTCAAGCAGCCACATGGGGAGACCCACATTAAAGACAGCTGAGACTTCCTCCACAGATGAATTTGCACCGCAAACTCCAGCCCTCTTTGGGACCTTCAGGCCATTTGGGACCTTCCGGGCATCTTTGTATCCCAGTCAACACTAAACAAAGGAAAAAAGCCACCTGAGCTTCCCATAGAATCATGAAATTCTATGAATTATTCTTGCTTTAAGTAGAGAAGCTGGCAGGGGGCACTGTTACATAATCAATAACTGAACCAGAAATTAGCACTTGGGTGTAGGATGCTGTTATAACAAAAATTTTAAAAAACAGACAAACAGAAAAAGTCATTGACTTTTGTCCTGAGTTATAGCTGGAGGCCTGATCGGCAGGGAGAAGGCTAGAAAGAGAACGGGGGAGTAGATATTGGGGGTTCTATAAAATATAAATAATGTGATATACTAGTATGAAAAAATAAAGATTGAAAAAGTTCCAAATGGACTTTTGAATCTAAATGTGTTTCCAGGCTGGGAGCAGTGACACATGACTTTAATACCAGCACTTAGGGAAGCCAAGGAAGGCAGATCACGAGGTCAGGAGACAGCGACCATCGTGGCTAACATGGTGAAATCCCATCTCTACTAAAAATACCAAAATTAGCCAGGCGTGATGGCAGTTTCCTATAATCCCAGCTACTTGGGAGACTGTGACAGGAGAATCACTTGAACCCGGGAGGAAGTTGCGGTGAGCTGACATCGCACCATTGCACTCCAGCCTCGGTGACAAAGTGAGACCCTGTCACCAGAAAAAAAAAAAAAAGGTTTCCAGGCAGAAAGTTGCCATTTGGCTTATGTTCGCTGTTAGAAAACGTATGTAAAGAATGACCTAAAAAAGGAACTGTTCAGTTTTCAGGTGACTCTTCTGGAAATTTCTCCAACATGACTTGTATGGTTGGAAAATAAAACTGTTTGTCGTTACCAGGCTTTTCAATTGGCAAAGAAAAATAAAAATAAAAAATAAAATTACAAACAAAAATCTTACTCAAAGTAATAAACAGCCTTGAGGAAGAAATGAAATCTAGGGTGCTGCCAGTTTAAAAAAAAATGCTTAGGATCAAGATGAAGTCGAGTGTGTGGCTATTTACTCTTTATAACAAATTCTGAAATACTAATGGTGGTTACATCCTAGAATGTGTGCGCTAAAGTTCCTAAGGATATGCTTCATAGAGTTTTTCCGAGAGACAAAAATCTTCTATGAGTTGTAACAGGTTTTTTCCACAGCTATTCACTCTCAGGCAAATGCAGAGAAAGACCTGCTTCACAGTATAATATTGAGATTCTAGGAGGCAGCATTATAGACATTTCTGAAGGGATAATAGTATGGCTATTAAAAGATTCAAAATCCATGTTTAGAATTCAGAAGAGGTCTTTAAAATCAGCCAGTGAGGAAGTACATGCAGCCACATGAGGGACTTCCATAAACCCAAGGAAACTGTCCCTCAGTCAGAATTGAGTTCCCGATTGGCATCTGTGCCACACTGCCAGGCATGACAACAATGCCAGCCTGACCAACAGCAAGCAAAAACAGAAGAACCATCAGATCAAACCAAAGAATTATAAAAAATGCCATCAGAATGTCCTTAACAGAAGGACGGATAAATAAACTGTGATATATCCGGATCATGGAATATTATTTAGTGCTAAAAAGAAATGAGTTGTAAAGTCTGAGAAGCCATAGAGGTAGCTGAGATGCATATTACTAAGTGAAAGAAACCAATCTGAAAAGGCTACATGCTGTATGATTTCAACTACTGAATATGATGTTCTGAAACAGGTAAAACTATGGAGAGAGTAAAAAGGTCTGTGGTTGCCAGAGGTTAAGAGGCAGGGAGGGATGAACAGGCAGAGCGCAGAGGATTTTTAGGGCAGTGCAATTACTCTGTATGACACTACAATGGTGGATACATGCTATTATACAACTGTCCACACTCATAGCTCATGCGACACCAAGAGTGAACGTTCAGGTGAACTACTGACGTTGAGTAATAATGATGTGTTCATCAGTGTATCATCTGTACCACTCTGCTGGGGGACGCTGACAATCGGGGAGGCTGCACATGGATGGTCACAGAAGGCACATGGAAGCTCTGTACTTTCTGCTCAGTTTTGCTATAAACATAAATTGCTCCAAAAATAAAGTATTTCAATACATTATTATTTTGAACTATGTTTTGAGTGTTTTTTCCCCAAGTAAAAGGTAATTGAAATAAGGACCAAAGTAATTTGCATAAAAATACAATAGAATTTTAGGTATTTAATTTATACTTAAATTATTACCCACCAAATATGCTGAATCTCCTTTTGTTCATAGGGATCATCATTATCTTGATAATGTTGACTAAAAAAAATCAATAAATTAATATGAGTGTGTTTGTGTGTGTGTGCACGTGTGCTCACTCCTTGCTGATTTACAGTCCCTGTGAAAAGATGTAAAATGTGCTCATATCAACCCATCCGTATATGAGTTTGGCAAATTATTAGAATAAATGATATGTGACTATCTAGAGATAATTTTTCTCTCCTAATCTCTTTTATGCTTTTCCTAACTACAATATCTCTTCCAGGAAAATAAAATAACATTTTTTATCACTTCTTCCCAATCACATCTCTCTTAAAGTACTTTAGATGATGCCTTCTTTTTTATACTTGTTTGCTATGAAACTGATACATAATAGCACTTTGATATATTTAAACTTTACAAAGCATATTATATTAAATTCTGTACAATTGCATTTTGTTCAATACTCTATGTGTGAGATTCATACACAATTGTAGAAAGCTCTATTTCATTCATTTTCAAAGCAGTGAAAATGAACGAGATAGAGCTATCTGCATTTGTGTATGAATTATTATTTATCCATTATTATTTATTCATTCTTCACCTGAAAGAATGAAGACTGTTTCCAGGTGGTTCTATAATAAGCAGTACTGTGAGGATTAGTACTTTTCTTCATCCGGTTGCTCATATGGGAAATGTTTCTAGTGCCTATAGCAGAACTGGAATTGCAGAATTCGATTTATGTTTATCTTCAAGTAACATAGTGTCAAATTTTCTCCAAAATGGAGTGAATCTAGAGAGACGGTGCTTGGAACACACACATATATAGATAATGTTCGGTTTTTTATTTAAGTTTATTACCTAAAGGGTGCATTAATGCCATACATTAGATTAATTTCATATGTTTTAATAGTCTGAAGTATTTCTAATTTTATTTTCATAAGTATACTAGAGGATCTTTATGGCAGACACTGTCACGTAACTACGCTGGCCTATTCTCATCATGAAAATTGTCAAAGCCAGATGATTCGTTTCTGTTATTGATGGTCACATACTCAATGTTGTAACAGTAGGGGTATGAGAAGTTTTTTGCGTATTCACACCACATTTTCTTTATCTATTCATTTTTAGATGAACACTTAGTTTGCTTCCATACTTGGCCCTTGTGAATAACGCTGGAATAAACATGGGCGTGTAGCTATATATTTGACATACAGATTTTAACTTTTGGGATATATATCCAGGAGTGGGAATGTTGAATCATAGAGCTATTTTATTTTTAGTTTTTTGAGTAACTTCATATTATTTGCCAAAACGGCTGTACTAATTTACATCCCTACCAACAGTGTAGTGTACAGCCTCAAAAAAGAAGGAAATTCTGTCATTCCTGACAACATGGATGAAACTGCAGGGCATAATACTAATTGAAATAACTGAAAGACAAACACTGTACAATTTCACTTATATGTGGAATCCAAAATAAATTGATTTCATAGAAACAGAAAGTAGGTGGTACCAGAGGCTGAGAGAAAGGCAAAGGGAAAAGAATAGGAAAAATGTTAATTAAATAGGACAAAATCTCAGAATGGAGAAACGTTGCTTCACTGACACATTGCACTGCATTATGACTGCAGTTAAAAATAATGTATTATATATTTCAAAAATGTTAAAATAACAGGTTTTAACATTCTTATAGCACTAAATAATGTTTGTGAGGTGATGAATATATTAATTAGCTTGAATGAATCTTTCTACAATGTATTCATAGATCAAAACATCACATGTACCCCACAAATCTATACAATTATTTGTCAATTAAAAATAAATAAATACATTTCAAAAATTAAAGAACTTGTTGTAACTAAGGTTATATTTAAAAAAGAAAAGAAAAATAAATCTGCTGGGAGATTTTGGGAAGTAGTTTCTTTGTTAATGAAGAAGACAGTCATGGAGCCACAGTTTAGGTCATCAAGGTTGGCAGGATATGGGTGTAATGCTTAGATTTTTAGTGTGGGAGTTCCTAACTGCGCCACTAAGATGGCGCCGACGGTCCCGGAGACGGTCAGATGACCGTTTGGCCTTTTGCCTTATATGGCTACCTGCCCGTCAGGCGGCCTGCGGGCGGCGACCCTGGGAAGGAGCACCAATGGCACCTCCCCACGT
>CAUYQU010028027.1:0-27858 GCA_963574635.1 Cheracebus regulus
CGAAATTCTCATGTTCTGTTTTTCAGCTCCATCAATTCACTTATATTCCTCTCTAAGTTGTCCATTCTCATTAGCATTTTGTTAAATCTTCTTTCAAGGTTCTTAGTTTCTTTGCCTTGGATTAGAACATGTTCTTTTAGCTCACAGAAGTTGCTTATTATCCACCTTCTGAAGCCTGATTCTGTCAGTTCATCACATTCATTCTCCATCAGGCCTTGTTCCCTTGCTAATGAGGAGGTGCGATCCCCTGTAGGAGGAGAGGCATTCTGATTTTGGGTGTTCTCAGCCTTTTTGCACTGGTTTCTTCCCATTTTTCTGGATTTATCCACCTGTCGTCTTTGTAATTGCCGACTTTCAGATTGGGTCTCTGAGTGGATGTCCGGCTTGTTGGTGATGAAATTTTTTCTGTTTTTTAGTTTTCCTTCAGTGGACGCCCCTTCCCCACAGAGCTAGGCCATCCGGGGTTCAGCTGTGCTTGTTGTGAAACTCTCAGTCCTCGGCGCTTCTAATTGCTGTTCTCCTTGTGGGGATGGGACCAGCCGAGTCCTACTAAAAGGGCACCCAGTCCTGTGTACTCCACACCGAGAAGCGCTGCGCTGTGGCGCCGGCCAAACAGCCGCGCCAGCCAAAAGAGTCACACTGGTGACCTGTGTGGCTCCTCCGCCAAGAATCTCTCTGTGGGCAGCAAAAACTCGTCTGAAAGTGCGGCATCCACTCCCTCTCTGCGCTTTCACTGGGAGCTACAATCCTGAGCCGCTGCTTATCGGCCATCTCGGATCTCTCTCTGATACTAGTTTTTTTTATGTTACACTCTGAAGTGTTATTTAATATGTCAACATTGAATGAAAAATAAAAGTTATTAAATAACTCATTGCTAGGTAGCTAAACATGTATTTGCAATAAAGATTTATTTTCTTGAACTCCTGACCTCAGGTGATCCACCCACCTCGGCCTTCCAGAGTGCTAGGATTATAGGCATGAGCCACCGTGCCCAGCCCCCTAAAGGTTTATTTTCTAATGCGAAAGAAAATTTAAGGCTCTGAGTAAATCTCATTACAAAGTGTGAGCTGTATCCCCACATTGCTCATTATGCCTCATTTCTACTATTAGTATATACCATTTTGTGACATTTCTTTTTTTTTATTTTTATTTTTGAGATGGAGTCTTGCTGTGTTGCCCAGGCTAGAGTGCAATGACGCAATCTTGGCTCACTGCAACCTCTCCCTCCCAGGTTCAAGCGATTCTCCTGCCTCAGCCTCCCTAGCAGCTGGGATTACAGGTGCCCACCACTGTGCCCAGCTAATTTTTGTATTTTTAGTAGATACAGGGTTTTACCGTCTTGGCTAGGCTGGTCTCGAACTCCTGACCTTGTGGTCCACCCACCTTGGCCCCTCAAAGTTCTGGGATTATAGGTGTGAGCCACCTGTGATACTTCTTTATGGAATAACTTTCATGGCCAGTCTATCATGGCTACGTATAGATAACTATCTGAACATGAACCTGAAATGACTTACTAATATTTGGTTAAAATAGAAGGGTAAATAACTTGTGGATAATTATTGTTTTCTTTAGCTTTCAATTGTATTAGAATGCTTTAAAACTCATTTATAGAAAGGAGTGAATTCTTTTTATGTAATAAATGAGAACTTGGGAAGAATGGAAGAAGGGTTTATATGTGCTTCTCTATCTTGATATTAGGCCTGATTTGGTTACAGAGGTTGAACGGGATGCCATGTTGTAGAAAAAGACTGATTAGACTGTAAAGAATAATGTGGGCAGTAGTATAGTGAAATTTTAGAGGGAGATGTTTGGAAATACAAATATGTATATTTTAGAGTTGAATTAAAAGGTGTTTGTTGAAGCAAGATGGTGCTCTTAAAGCACCAGGAGATATTGTTGTGGCTCTGATGGTAGGAAAAAGGATTGGGTGTCCTGAGGAGGAGGTCTCAGATGTAACTGTAGTGATCAAAGAATTTGGTTGCTGAGAACTTTTTAGATATTTTTGAGAAATAGAGTTTGTGTTTTGCTAACAGTTTGTAAGGCTCGGGGGGTGTTGAAACATTTTTGAGGTTACTGCTTTGTAGAACACATAAGATTTTGGTGCTTTTAGTGGTCATTAGGGAAGAATACTTTTGTGAAAAGATAAAGTTCTTTTTTCCCCTCTTTTTCTTCTAGACAGGTTCAATCTTACAAGGGTGATGACTGAAACTTAATCAAATATCTATTAAATGGTTATTATGTTCAGAGTTATGCATTTTGTACTCTGGTTGGAGAGAGAGGGGATTTGGTTTATCTTTAAGGATTTACTGTTTAAGGACAGAAAACTTTGAAGAGACAACTTTTTCTTCTTCAAAGCATGTTTATTTGCATTATGTCACATGTATGTGAAGAGAGGAAGAAATGTTAAAAGGGCCACAAGAGCTCTGATGAGCTTCATTACCAAATTTTGGAATCACATCTTGATCATTTCTATAAGAGATTAATGATTATATGATAATACATTATTAAAGGGAACTGAATGTGTGTATATAGTTCCTCTTGACTCTTCAGGATCTAACAGTTTTGTGAGTAAATTAATCATTTTACTTTTGTCGTCCGAATCTAATGAGCTTTACTTCTGGGTAGTGGTCTGATAAGTATCTTCTGAAGTAATTTTGCCATTCGATTAAAATATACTTTAGAATTTCTGTGGCTTTAATTTATCCTTATTACTTCTCAATATTGAATGTGAGAATTCACCAAAGACTTAGCTGATAAAAATGGTTATTGGAAGAATCAGTAGTACTGTACTTTGAAGGTAGAAAATAGGGTTATTTAGCTTCTGAAGGTGGTTCAGTGAAGAATACCTCTTTTTCTGTGGACTAAAGGCTTGGTCAAACACCCAGTGAAATGTTTTTTATTGTTTTTGGCGTGTATGGTTAATGTGGGAGGCAGAGGAGGGGAGAGCAGGGGAGAAAGAGAGAGAGAGAGAGAGAGTAAATTCAGCCCTGTCCCCCACCCTTAACAGTCCTTCTCTCAAAATTTCTTTTAATTTTTGAGAAGTCATTTTATGTTTTAGCTATTTTGAAAACAACGCAACTGGAAACAAATAGAATCCGGTCAAATGGTATATATACATTTGATATATGTACATATGATCGAGCGTATTTAAAATTATATTTTAAACTCCAGCACTGAAAAATACATTCATCAGATAATTTTTCAGAGTTAATGATCTTAGATTTGTATCATGGATTGTGGTTTTAGTTGAAAAGTAAATATAGGTAGAATACATCATTTGTCAAACAGAAGAGATGATTTCCAGATTTATTTTTGGGGGGAAATACGAAGTTTGAGTTCCAGACAAAGTACATGAAAACAGTGCTGAGGAAAAGTGTAGACTTTTCAGGGTTCCAGGATCCTGGATTATGAGGTTCACAAGAGCTGACTGAGCTTTCTCACAGCAACTTACGTTAAAGGAAAGCTATTGAATGACTGGTATTGTTTGAGCCCTGGGAACTAGTGCAGACATCTGTGTGCTTTTGGATGTATGGAGTTCTTTGTGTAATCAGTCCATTTAGCCTAGACTGAAGGAAGATTTTTATTCCTCTCTCTAAATTTGGCCTCTATTATATTAGCCTGAGATTTTTTTTTCTTATAATAGTGACTAGCAGTGTACAGTTCAGACTAAGGAATAGAAAGATGTGTGTATGAAATGGTTACAGAAATGAGCAACCATAGTTACAGCAAACAATACTCTTACATTATAGTGAGCAGAGGTGATTGCTGTGTGGCTGCTTCTTATGCTGGAGCCCCTAAATCTGATTCCACAGTTACCATGCTAAGCAACTGTACTACTCTTGCTGATGTTGAGAACCTGTGTCAGGTTTAAGGGTGTTTTTTTTGTTCACTTAGGATCTTTTTATATTCCAAATCATTTTAGATGTTTTTTAAAAAGTTAAACTTTAGTGATTCAATTTGAAGTGAATTTATACTAAACAGCTTTGAATGGTATTTATAGTTTAAAAACATGTATTTTTATTATTTATTTATTTTTGAGTTGGAGTCTCACTCTGTGACCCAGGCTGGAGTACAGTGGCATGGTCTTGGCTCACTGCAGCCCCCACCTCTGGGGTTCAAACGATTCTCCTGCCTCAGCCTCCAGAGTATAAATAGGACTACAGGCACCCACCACCACGCCCGGCTAATTTTTGTATTTTTAGTAAAGACAGGGTTTCACCATGTTGGCCAAGATGGTCTCGTTCTCTTGATCTCATGATTTGCCAGCCTCGGCCTCCCAAAGTGCTGGGACTACAGGTGTGAGCCATCGCCCCAGCCCAACTTTTAAGTTTTAAAGTTAAAGGAAAATAATATTTTCTCTTACAGTCCTACTAGCTTTTCTTTTTAGAAGAGAGCATTTTCTAAGCAAATGCAAATTTTAGCATGGTCTCCTATGAATTCCAAATGAGTATGGCTTTGATTACAAATGTTTATTTAAAACATAATTAAGATTTTTAATTCTTAGTTTTTTTCAACAAAGTTATCACTATGGTATTTTATAAAAATACATTAACTGGAGCTTCTTTTATGTTATACCTAGCTCTATTATTTACCAACAAATTACTTCATTGTCTTGGATCTGTTTTCTCATCTCTAAATAATCATGGGTTTCTTTCAGTTTTGACATTATTTTACGTTTAAAAACTGAGATATAGGCCAGGCCTGGTGGCTCACGCCTGTAATCCCAGCACTTTGGGAGAGTGAGGCGGGTGGATCATGAGGTCAGGAGATTGAGACCATCCTAGTTAACATGTTGAAACCCCGTTTCTACTAAAAATACAAAAAAAAAAAAAAAAAAAAATTAGCTGGGTGTGGTGGTGGGGGGTCTGTATTCCCAGCTACTCGGGAGACTGAGGCTTGAACCTAGGAGGTGGAAGTTGCAGTGAGCCGAAATTGCGCCACTGCACTCTAGCCTGAATGACTGTGCAAATCTCCATCTCAAAACAAACAAACAAAAACTGAGATGTTAACTGGGTGGGGTGGCTCATGCCTGTAATCCCAGCCCTTTAGGAGGCCAAGGTGGGTGGATCACTTGAGTTCAGGAGTTTGAGATCAGCCTGGTCAACATGATTAAACCCTTTCTCTACTAAATATTAGCCAGGAATGGTGGCACATGTCTGTGGTCCTGAGCTACTAAGGAGGATGAGGTGGGAGGATCACTTGCGCCCAGGAGGTGGAGTTAGCTGTGAGCTGAGACGGAGCCACTGCACTCCAGCCTGGGAGTAAGACCCCATCTCGAGAAAAGAAAAAAAAGTGAGATATTTAAAGAAAGAACTCTAAATAACTATTTAAAATTTTTTATTTTACAGAACTCTGACTAGCTATTTAAAATTTTTTATTTTACAGTTGCACATTCGAGTCAGTGATTTAAGTATGTTACACTTAGAATTCTGTTTTGTAGAACAGATTCTTAAAATTTTGTTTTCACTGCCTTGCATATGCCATCACTCTCGGTCTCCTGTTTTAGAGCTATTCCACAGTTGAAACGTCTTTTTCCAGTTCCACATTATGTAAATGGAAAAATGCCTTGAGAAGTAAAAGGATTCTTTTTTTTTCTGAGACGGAGTTCACTCTTGTCGCCCAGGCTAGAGTGCAATGATGCAACCTTGGCTCACTGCAACCTCCGCCTCCCTGGTTCAAGTAGTTCTGCGTCAGTCTTCCAAGTAGTTGAGATTACAGGCACCTGCCACCATGGCTGGCCAATTTTTTGTATTTTTCGTAGAACCTGGGCTTCACTATGTTGGCCGGGCTCATCTTGAAATCCTGACCTCAGGTGATACACCGCTTCAGCCTCTCAAAGTGTTGGGATTACAGGCGTGAGCCACTGTGCCCAGCCATACAAGGATTCTTTTTATATGGAGAGTGGGAAATGTAGCGTTACTTTTAGGCAGATTATGTAGATTGACATAAGTTTGGAGGTGGGGTTTTTTGAGATCATTATCTAAAAATTAAAAGTGATGTGTTAGAAAAACCACTAATCTGGTCAGGAAATCTGGATTATAGGTTTAGCTTGAATGGCTTATGAATCAAGGCCTTGGAAATTACAAAACAACAAACTGTGTGTGTGTGTGTGTAAGTGTGTGTGTATGAGTGTTCCTGTATTCTCAAACGTTAATATAGGGCTTTTTTCTTAAAAATATCTTAACTCTGATCCAGTTTTAGTTTTTTCTTATCAAGTGATATCCATCACCATGTCTCAAATTAATAAGTTTCAATTATATTGTCTACTTTTTCATGCTCCCTATCTCCAAGCCCACATTTATTGAAGGAATTTTGAAGGGGAGTATTTGTAGTATAAATGAATGCCTTTACATAACACAGTATTTTAATAGCTTTGCTTTTTAATAAAAGCTTACTTTGCATGTAGCATTGAGCTTTTCATACATCCTTAGCAGACGATTGAAACTTGGTGTTGATAAAGAATAGGATACCTTCCTCTGAGTGGCTGGAAATGGAGGGCGGGGGAAGAATAGGGTACCTTTATGAGTATAGACTGCCTGCATTTGGGGATTTTTATTCCAGGTTTGATCACTCTTCAGAAATTACAATGAATCTTTAAGACTTTGGGGAAGGAGGGGTTTGTCAGCTAATTTGTGAACTAGGAATAAAATGTGATTGTTTTTATTATTTTTGTAACAATTGATACTATATTTCTTTTAGAAATTTTCTCTTAGACTTACTGGTTTTTATACTGTTTTGGTTGTCCTACCACTTGGACCACGCCTTTCCTTCCTCCATTAGCACTTTAAAAATGGGACGGTCTAACAGTGCGTTATTTTCTTTGTTCTTTTTCTGAGGTCATGTCTGTTTCCAATTGGCTTTTGCATAGAAGCAGATAGCCAATTATTTAAAATCTAAAGCTCCAGACTGGACCTTGCTTTAAAGTACTGGTCTTCTGTGTGAAGGATCTTGCTCTGAACTGTAAACAACTTATAGTTTTGAAAGATGTTCTGTTAAATTGGGAAGGTCTGTTTTCTATCCCTTGAATCCTAGAACCGGAAAGGAATCTTAAGGATCTTCTAGCTAAATGCCTTCCTTCCCTTCTTTGGTTGAAGAAGCCAAGGTCTTTGACCTCAAAATAAAATGAGAGGGAGCTATATTCCTAGTTGAGATTTTTGAATTCCATGTTTGGTGCTTTTTTCTTCTTTGTGGAAGGTATCTTATGAAGCCACATTTTTTGTTTTGTTTTGTTTTTCTGCAAGTTGAATTACTTTAAAAATTCAACATGGTAGCTTTGTTTAAAGGACCTTTTAAAATAAGTTTTGTTTTTAGGTTTATTCACTCTACCAATTTCTTATTTTGCCGTTGCTGTTTGCATCCCAGTTAATCCGTTTGAATTCAGCTTCCTTTTGTTTGAAGTATCCCCTTCAGTGTTTCTTTCAATGAGGGCCTGTTAATATTAACTCTTGGTCTTTGTCTAAAAATGTATTTCTTTTGCCCTCATACTTGAAATAATTAGTTAAGTATAGAATTCTGTGTGATTATTTTCACTCAGATCTTTGAGGGTATATGACTAATTGTTGGTACGATTGAGTCTGTGTTGCTTCGTAATTTATCTTTTTAATATTTTTCTGGTTTTTAAAAGCTGCTCTTGATTTTTGATATTTTGCAGCTTTGTCTACCCTATGTTTAGATTTGGATATATTTTTATTTATCTTGCTTAGGATTCATATTTCTAGAATCTAAGCATTTTTCTTGTTAATTCTAGATAATTCTTATCCATTTTTCTTCTTAATTTTCCTCCATTCTCTTTAGTGTCCTTTGGAACTCTTGTTTGATATGTGTTCCTTTCTAATTTCCTGTTCCTTTCCTCTTAATTTTGCTCATCTTCTGTCTAATTATTTCTCTGAGCCACTTTCTGGGGGTTTTTTTTTTTGTACCTGCCATCTAGATAACAAAATTCTTTCTTCAGCTGTGCCTAATTTTGCAGTTTAATATTTTAATTGAGGTTTTAATATCAGTGACTATATTTTAATTTTTTAAAATTTCCTTGTGCCCCTCATTTAAAAAACTTATGAAGAAATTTCAGCTACATAAAAGTAGAGAAAACAGTATATCAGTAACTATAGACTTGGAAAAAAGTTGCAAAAATTGTACACAATTTTGGTATAACTTTCACCCAGCTTTCCTAAGTACTGACATTTTATGTAACCATAGAACAGTTATCTAACCAGGAATTAATGTTGATAGAATACTGTTAACTAATCTGTAGACCATGTTTGAATTTCTCCATTTTCTCCATTAGTCCTTTGTGTGGTCCAGTATCCCATTTTGCATTCAGTTAGCTCCTTGGCCTTTTCTAATCTGAGATATTTCTGTAGTCTTTCTGTGTTATTCATAACCTGGACATTTTTGAAGATTGTTGGCCAGTCACTTGTAGAACGTTCCTCAATTTGGATCTATTTGATGTTTCTCATGGTTTGATTAAAGTTATACATTTTTAACAAGAATACCACAGAAGTGATGTTATGCCCTTCTCAGGGCATCCTATCAGCAGGCACATTATGTGGATCCTGAGTGATGTTACTTGATCACCTGGTTATGGTTTTGTCTGCTAGGTTTTTTTCGCTGTAGTTACTGTTTTTCCCCTTGCAATAAATATTTGAGGCTGTGCAATTATCCTGCTTCTCATCATACTTTTATCCACAAATTTTGGCATTCCTTGATGTTTTTTGCCTGTAGTAATTATTCCTGTGGTGTTTGCTGTTTGCCAAATAGTGATTTTTCTAACTCCATTGTTCCTTCTGTGCACATTACTATTTAGACTTCTACCTTAACATAGAGCTGTTCTGTCTCTTTCACTTATTTATTCAGTTATTTATATTAGTGTGATATTGTGAAAATATATTTGGTCTCTCGTTCTTGGCACAGAGCTCCTAAAAGCCTTGTAATTTCCTGAGCAGTAGGGGTGCTAGGTGCATCTTTTGTTCTAATATTAGGTCTTTGACTCCAGTGCCTGACATGGTACTCCTAATCCCTTGGAATTTCCTGGGTGATAGGAGCGTCTTTTGTTCTAATGAGGCAACTCTTGGTAGGCTTCTGGATGGGGGCTGGTCAACAGAAAGACCAAGCCATGATTAGAAGCTTGGAACTTTCAGCTCCACTTCACATCCTTTGAGAAGGGGAGAGGGGCTGGAGATCGAGCTAATAATCAGCCATGCCTATATAAGAAGCCTCTGTAAAATTCCCTGAACTACGGGGCTTTGGAGAGCTTCTGGGTTGGTGAACGCATCCATTCTCATGTTTCACTAGGATGGAATCTCCTGTACTCTTGACCCTTCTAGATCTCTCCCTATGTATCTTTTCCATCTGGTTGCTCATCTGTATCCTTTGTAATATCCTTTATAATAAACTGATGAATATAAATAAAGCGTTTCCTTGAGTTCTTGAGCTACTTTAGCAAATGATTGAACCTGAGGAGAGGATTGTGGGGCTAGTCAGAAGCACAGGTGCTGGCAGTTTCGGGGGCAGTCTTTTAGGACCGAACCCGTTTCTGGGACCTGATGTCTTCACATAGATAGTGTCAGAATTGAACTGGCTTGTAGGGCACCCAGCTGATGTTGTTGAAGTGTTTGGCAGGGGGAATCCCCTTGCCCCGCAATCTGGTGTCAGAAGGATTCTGTTATGTTGTTGACTCTGAGAGAAGGAAAAGTGTTTTTCTGATACGATTAGTATGGATTCATGGGCATTTGTTATATCCTGTAGGTTATAATCCAATACTGTCATTATTTTCTTCTCAAATTTTGTTGCAGGTTTCACCACTGGGAGCTCCTTCCAGTGGTGAGTCATTTTTAGAGGCCATCATTGTTTTTAAAGCACTTTGTTACTTTCTGGCAGCTCAAGATAGTCCAGGCTCCTTGTGTCCTTTTTCTGTTCCACTCCTTGAATCAACTATTTCTCCAAGGAGTTCTGGCTCCTTTTATTAGAGAATGGTATTTAGAAATGAAGATGTGGAAGGTGTGCTCTTTGCTACTAGATTTTCTTTTCTTTTTGTTTTGAGACTGAGTTTCACTCTTGTTGCTCAGGCTGGAGTGCAGTGGTGCAATCTCAGCTCATCTCAACCTCTGCCTCCCAGGGATTCTCCTGCCTCAGCCTCCTGAGTAGCTGGGATTACAGGCATGTGCCACCATGCCTGGCTAATTTTGTATTTTTAGTAGAGATGGGGTTTCTCCATGTTGGTCAGGCTAATCTTGAACCCCCAGCCTCTCTCAGGTGATCTGCCTGCCTCGGCCTCTCAGAGTAATAGAATTACAGGAGTGAGCCACGTTCCTGGCTGGATTTTCTTTTATTGCATTTAGCGCCTCTCAGTGGACAGAGTTTGGAAATATATGATGTACGTATATACACATACCCCTAGTTCTGTCTTTTGTATATGTGTCTATATGAAAAAAACCAAATTTGTGTTATCTCCAATTCCAATCTGCTACCACAGAATTAACATTGTAGCCTTCTCCCTTTTCTTACCTGGGATATTTACTTCTATTCTGTGATGGTGAGAAACTTGGCTCTCATTATTCATAATACATTTTCTTATTTGCTCAATCTTAGTATACACATTAAGGGAGTTTTAAAATCACTATCCTATACCACCATTGTGAGAAACAAATTTACTTTGGTGTTACGTGCAACAATTGACATGTTCCTGAATTAAAAATAATACAAAAATTTATTCTCAGAAAAGTGTTCCTCCTCATCCCTTCTATCCTAGTCCTATCCCCCACCCTCTTTGTTCCAGTCTTTCCCCACCCCTCTCTGTAGGTATCTTAGTCCTAATAATTTCTGCTTTTTCTTGTGAATTCCTTTATGTACAAGTGAGTTAATACATCTGTATCTTCTTTTTTCTTTTATTTATTTAATTTTTTTTTTTGGATACAGAGTCTCACTTTGTCGCCCAGGATGGAGTGCAGTGGCGATATCTCGGCTCACTGCAACCTCCACTTCCCAGGTTCAAGTGATTCTTCCTCCTCAGCCTCCCAAGTAGCTGGGACTACAGGCGCCGATCACCACGCCCAGCTAACTTTTTGTATTTTTAGTGGAGATGGAGTTTCACCATGTTGGCCAGGATGGTCTCGATCTCCAGACCTTGTGATCCTCTCACCTTGGCCTCTCAAAGTGCTGAGATTACAGGCGTGAGCCACCTCGCCTGGCCCTTTTTTCTTTTATTATACCTCCATTCTCTCAGAATGTGAACGTGTATATTCTTACAATCCTCTTTTCTTACGTGGAAGAGTAACATACTGTAGATGCTCCTTTTGCACATTCTTTTTAAACTGAACTTTTTTTTTTTTTTTTTGAGATGGAGAGTCTGACTCTATTGCCGAGGATAAAGTGTAGTGGCGCCATCTTGGCTCACTGTAACCTCTGCCTCCCAGGTTCAAGTGATCCTTCTGCCTCAGCCTCCCAAGTAGCTGGGACTACAGGTGTGTGCCCCTACGCCCGGCTAATTTTTGTATTTTCAGTAGAGATAGGATTTCATCATATTGGCCAGGCTGCTCTTGAACTCCTGACCTGGTGATCCACCCGCCCCGGTGATCCACCCGCCCCGGCCTCCAAAAGTGCTGGGATTACAGGCGTGAGCCACTGCACGTGGCCAAAATTTAACAGTATTTTGAATGTCATTCCATATCATTTAATAGCGATCTTCCTCATTCTTTTTTGCCAGCGCATAGCATTCCATTGTGTGAATGAACATACCGTAATTTATTCAACCACTCTTTGTATGTGGGCTTTAGGCTGTTTTTTTTTTGTTTGTTTGTTTGTTTTTAAGCTGAGATATTTTAAAGCAGATTCACACATTGACATCTCGTAAATACTTTATTTTGCATCTCTAAAAATACTTTTTTTTCTAGAATCATAATGCCATTGTCTTTCACACACTTTGCAATGAACAATTCTTTAATGTTATAAATTAGTCTGTGCATATTCAGGTATCTGTAGTAGTTTCAGAAATGTTGCTTTATAGTTGGTTTGTTTGAAATCAGGATCCAAACAAGTTTTACAAGGTTTACAAGTTGCATGTGGTTTTCTAGAGCAGTTCAGTTGGTCTTCCCCCTTTCCCTTTTTATCTCTATCCTGTTGACTTAATTGAAAAGACTGGGTCAGCTGTCCTATAGAATGTCCTGGATTTTTTATTTTCTAACAAATTATTGTGGTATTTGATTTATTTTTATTCCCCTTTATTTCTTGGAAAATGAAATTAGATTTGAAGACTTGATTAGAGAGATTTAACATTTTGGCATGAATGCCTCATAGGTAGTACTGAGTACTTTGTATTCATCACATCAGAAGTTGTCCTGTATTGTAGTGATGCTAAGATTATTCAGTAGGTTCAGATGGTCAAGTTTTCTGAGCAGTTGAGATGTTAGGTGCATCTTTTGTTCTAATATTTGGTTTTTGACTCTAGTGCCTGAAAGTTAATATCTTTATTTGTAAGTTGAGCCCTTTCCTCTTGTGTCCTTCAAGTTATTTGTGGGATGATCCTTTTGTACTTTGCCAAATACCTAGGTCCTTATTAACCACTCATCTATTGATTATTTTAGCATGCACTGAGGATTGTTTCTTGTATTTTCTTGTTAGGGATGTCTGTTATTGTTTGATGATGTCTTTTATTGTGTCAGGTATTTTATTCCATCTTCTATGTGTTTTAATCATTTTAAATATTTGTAATCTCTATCACATTGTTCGATTTTCTGAAGTTCTTAGAAATCTTCTGTTTTTTTTGTTTTGTTTTGTTTTGTTTTTTTAACAACTGCTGGATTCTTGCTGAAGGTTAAATGGTTCCTCAAGTGTTTTATAGTTTCGGATTGTGAGCTGATCTCTAGAGAGGCTGTCCTTGAGAATTCTGAGTGACTTCACTGGGGGCATATTCTTCCAGAGAGATTTTGGGTTGCTTTTGCCAAGTTCCCTGGTGGTGTTTCCAGTGACCACTTAACTTTTTAAAGTATAATTTATATACAGTAAATTACACATATCTCAAGTGTGAAGTTTGAGTTCGTTTTGTTTTGAGGCAGGGTCTCAACTCTGTCAGTGGTGCAGTCTCAGCTCACTGCCACCTTTGCCTCCTGGGCTCAAGAAATCCTCCCATCCCAGCCTCCCAAGTAGCTAGGACTACGGGTGTGTGCCACCATGTCTGACTAATTTTTGTATCTTTTATGGAGATGGGGTTTTGCCATGTCGACCAGGCTGGTCTTGAATTCCTGGGCTCAAGTGATCTGCCCACCCCAGCCTCCCAAAGTGTTGAGATTACAGGCATGAGCCATTGTGCCACTCAGCCTGAGTTGTTTTTTTTTTTAACACACAAAATAAAAAACAAAACAAAAACACTGTTTCCTGGTTTGATCTCAAAACTTCTGGGACTATAGACTGTGTAGTCTACACTGTTCCCGTTTAGTTTGAGTTTTGGTAAATGAGTTATCAAATGTTATCATTGCCTTGTTCAAGCAGAAGTGATTTTTTAATATTTAAGTTTTGGAGGTGGAAGTTTCTGTACTATGTGGATAGAATAAATCAAACTATAAACATATGGGCAGTCTTGATTATCAAGTCTCTGGTGATCTTTCCTACCTTTTCAGAGATTAGGACAAGACAAAAAAGCTTCCTTGCCTTCTTTTGCCAGCGGGCAGATCCTTGTACTCCATTGTTGTTTGAGAGTCCATGCTTTGTTTAGGAATCTTACTTCTAACATTGTTTCTTGTGTGCCAGGATCTTCCCTGCTTTGCCACTGGAACAGAAGTTCCTCAGTTTCTGAGATCAGAAAATCCAGCGTTGTCGTCACTCAGGCTGGAGTGCAGTGATGCGATCATGGCTTATTGCAACCTCTGCCTCCTGGGTTCAAGCTATTCTCTTGCATCAGCCTTCTGAGTAGCTGGGACAATGGGTGCCCGCCACCACACCTGGCTAATTTTTGTATTTTTAGTAGAGACCATATTGTCCAGGCTCATCTCGACCTCCTGAACTTGTAATCCACCAGCTCTGGCCTCCCAAATTGCTGGGATTATAGGTGTGAGCCACCACGCCCAGCCATGTTTTCCTTTTTACTTTCTCATTCATTTTTGGTCTCAGAAGATTTCTCCTGCTTTCTTGATATGTTAAGTGCTACATTTAAAGGGGTGTTTGTATATTTTATTTTGTGTATATGTACAAATGAAATAAAAAGATTAACCAGTAGTTCTAGATGTTTTGTAAAAGAAGTATTTTCTGGTTACCTTTTTACCAAATTACCAGAATAGAAATTCTAACTTCTGTGTTTTAAAATACTGCCTTTTCTTACATGTACCATGTGCATGATAGTTGAGAATTATTCATACTTACTAATATGTATATTAATAACTTATTTTAATTATGGGTAGGATTATACAAGTAACTTCAAGGATCATGACATGATTTATGATCTAGTATAGATCTAGGTCACTTAGTTTTTATGGCTCAAGTCTAAATGTCTTAATTAGTCACCTTTGTATGTAATTACATCTTGTAAAGGGTGAAATTTTATCCCTTTAGATTTATTGAAACTAAACATTTCTGAACATGTTCATTATGGAAAACTGGATTCAGATTGAGTATACATACCATTAGGGGCTTGTGGATATTTTGAAAGATTTGTTGTTTTATTTTTACCTAATCAAAGAAATTAAATGCTTTGGGTTGTAATAAAAATGTATAAAGTGTATTTGTATAAAATGGTTTGTATGTCTAGCCTGATTATCAGTTTGAGATATTTTTATTTTCCTGGCATAAGGAATTTTGACATCTTGAAAACTTAACATATGTTTACTTGTTTTACTTCCCCTCCCAGTTAAAATGAAGCCCATCTTCTACCTTTCACTCCATTTAAAAATTATTTTCCAGAAAGCATTACAAATGAATATCAGACCAGACACAGTAATAAAATTACATTTGTGTGAACACTAATGAACAGCATATAAGAACCTGGTCCTGGTTTTCATGATTTTTTGATGAATAGCAGATGTGTATACTATTGCAAAGTGGCGCTGTAACCATACGCATTTATTTAATTATTCAGTATCAAGTACATATGTTCATTTTCTCTTAATTCAAAGCCAAAATAAAGCCCATTGAGGCCAAAATACATTAGAGGCCAAATAGATTACATAACCAGAGTTAGTAAAGATTATTGCTGAAGTGAGATTTCTTCTATATAAGCCTGTAGCCTAGCTTTTGAAAAGCCAAGGGAGATATTTATCACAAGCTTTGTTTCCCAAAGCATACTGAAATTGGCTTTAAAATATGTTGCTGATAAAAGCCCTTGTAGAATGTATTACACAACTAGTTGAATGAAGCAACTTTATTGTTAAGTGCTTTTATGTATCTATAGGTTTCCAAGATAGATTAAATACAAAAATAAAACAGACCTCCTTAATAATGTGGATACCAATTATTTATTTTTTTTAAAAGAGTCTAAAATGAAGTATTCAAGGAGTTTACCTCACAGTTTAATTTAAATGGCTGAATTAAGAGAGAGATTTTCACGTCTCAGTGTGAGGTTTTTTTTTTTTTTGGAGACAGTTTTGCTCTTGTTGCTCAGGCTGGAGTGCAGTGGTGTGATCTCGGCTCACTGCAACCTCCACCTCCTGGGTTCGAGCGATTCTCCTGCTTCAGCCTCCTGAGCAGCTGGGATTACAGGCATCTGCCACCATGCCCAGCTAATTTTTGTAATTTTAGTAGCGACGGGGTTTTACCATGTTGGTCAGGCTGGTCTCAAATTCCTGACCTCAGGTGATCTACCTGCCTCAGCCTCCCAAAGTGCTGGGATTACAAGTGTGAGCCACCACAACTGGCTCATCAGATCTTTACTGTAAGAACCTGGTAGCGTTCCTGGAGGTAAAACTAGCAAAAGTTTCCCTAGAGTTTCTAACTTTCAGATTTGCCCATACTAAGCCTCTAGCAAGTCATCAATTGCAATTTAGGTTCTCCTACTCTGGTGCTGTCTCTTGTGGAGAGATTTTTGTCCATGAATTTCCCCTCTGGTAAATTATGATCCTTTGTATCACCAAGTCTGTCTATCCAATTGTGGGGGCAGTGGTTTGCCCTGTGACCTTACTTCTCTGATGGACCTAAGAAGAGTTGTTGATTTTGGTTGCTGTCGTTCAGCTTTTCACTCACTGTTAGGTTAGTAACAATTTCCAAACTGCCTTCTTTTTTTGTTTTGAGTTGGAATATTGCTTTGTTGCCCAGGCTGGAGTGCAGTGGTGTGATCTTGGCTCACTGCAGCCTCTACCCACCAGGTTCAAGAGATTGGCCTGCCTCAACCTCCCGAGTAGGTGGGATTACAGGTGCCTGCCACCATGCCCAGCTAATTTTTGTATTTTTAGAAGTTTTTGCTATGTTGGCCAGGCTGGTCTCAAATCATGACCTCAGGTGATCCACCCACCTCAGCCTCTCAAAGTGCTGGGATTACAGGCGTGAGTCACCCCTCCTGGCCAATTTCCAAGCTTCTTATGTGCTAGACTGGAAACTGGATGGTTTTTCATTGAAAATGTGAATAAATACATAAAGCATGGGTAAAGAATAATACAATAGGAACTAAAAGGATCTTTCATAGTGTAGTCTGGAATTTTAATAGTAGATAAATTCCAGGCATATTCAGAGGTTTTTGATTTTTTGAGACAGTTTCACTCTTGTTGGCCAGGCTGGAGTACAATGATGTGATCTGGGCACACTACAACCTCTGCCTCCCGGGTTCAAGTGATTCTTCTGCCTCAGCCTCCTGAGTAGCTGTGATTACTGGCATGCTGTGCTACCACGCCTGGCTAATTTTCTATTTTTAGTAGAGACGGGGTTTCTCCATGTTGGTCAGGCTGGTCTTGAACTTCTGAACTCAGATGATCCACCCACCTTGGCCTCCCAAAATGCTGGGATTACAGACGTGAGCTACTGCACCTGGCCATTCAGAGGTTTTTGGATTAAGGCAGGCATCCAGCAAATAGAAGCCTATATACTCTTACCTTATTTATATCCTTGGTCTTAGTCTAGTTCCCTGTGTGTTGGTATTGAGCTGCTGATAACTGTTATTTATTATGAAAAACAATTTACTTACAGTAAGCTGATACTGTTCAGTGGACTAGACTGATTTTGTTAAAAATCCTTCTAGTGAGACTGAACTGGGTAAGTGAATCCATATCATATCAGCTTATATATAGGAAGATTGAAGTGGATGTGAAAGCAGTATAATGAATTCATAACTGTTTTCAAGCTTTCATTAATTTATTTTTGATAGACACATAAGTGATACAGAACTTGGTTTAAAATAAGGATATGAAATCTGTTTTTTATATAAATAACATTTTTCTTTTGAAGTGTAATGAGCAGACAACTGTTAGTAATCTGAAAGTGAAGTTTTCTGAAATGAGTCTCCTAGAGATTGTGAAAAAGAAAAAGATGGTATGTGTATGCTGATAAGCCTGCAAGCATGTAGACTTTGCACTCTGTTTAGTAGAATTGAAGATGACTGTGGAAATACATGTTTGTTTGAAGAATGGTGGTAAAAGTGTTTGTAATATATGTAGAAGGTGAGAAACATCATAAAATAGCATACTACACAGTTGTCAAAACCCATAGCACTTTATAGCAGAAAGCGTAGACCTTAATGAATACAAATTTTAAAAGACCATCTTTTAGGAGACTGGGAGATTCCAGGATGAAATGCAGATTGAGACAGAATAATCTAATGGTATTAGAAATGTATAAAACAACCTCACTGAAGTGGGTGATGGGGGAAAACTGTTGATCTAATTAACTTTGGAAATGTGTAGTTCCTGTAGCAGTAAGGGAAAAAGTACTGCACATGTTCTCTACTTGCAGTGTACATTAGTTGATAATATTGCTTCATATAAAGGTATAGTTAGTTCTGATATTGCAATTCTGATACCTCTAGTAATGTATACTAGAGTTAATCAGTTAAGTAAAATGGATGGTGGATTGTGGAAGTCAGATTTCTCACTGTTGGAATGGAAAGTTACAAGCAAGGAGAAGAAGGCTAGAATGACCCATGTGGTAATGGATTAGAATTGGAGACATCAGTGTTTAGCTCATGTTTAGCCTAATATACACAGACAGTATACACTTTAAGGTTAGTTCATTAACTTTAAAACAATGAAAAATAATCTCTGTCTTGGAATTGATATACATCAAAAATTAAGTTAGGAATAGTAGAAAAGTATATTATAATTAATATTTTTAGCATTTGATTTAAAAAAATATTGTAGGATTTGTCAGATCTCACAGACTGGGGGAGGGTCTTAGGCCCAATACCTATTTATCACCAGTCATATTGTTCAGTGACCCTCAGTATGAAAGATTGTATTGATATAAACAAGTGCAGATTCCTTCATCATAGAGTAGTGGTTGTATTGTACAGTATTTGTAATTTTATTTAAATTATTGTTGAAATATGTGTGATATGGTTCTATCTTAGCCATCATTCCTAAGAGGAAACACAGCAACAGGGTTTCAGTTTAGCTAATACTTGTACTTAATTTTCTGTTAAACACTGGGTTTGTGGCAAGACTTGTAGGATGTTCATTTTCCAGTCATTCTGGGAAGCTCAGATAAGTGACCATCACATGCATTTAAATGGTTTGGGAAAATTCAGGTCTTAGGTCCTCTTTTTTTTCCCTGATGAAATGAAGAGCTTGAATGAAATAATTAGAGAGATATTTCTTAAAATCCTTGGAGCATCTTTATAATTATTATTCTTAACGGCCTGTGTGGTGGTTACTACATAGTCTGGGAGGATGATTTAAAATATTTTATTTTGGTGTTGGACTGTGTTATCTATCATTTTGGCTTCAGAGCAAAATATGATTGAGATTTAATTGTTGGTTTATCTGAATTGATCTAGGAGTGATTTGCTAAATGCTTTATATACTTATCCGAGAAATATTCCTTAGTGTTTTTAGATTGTATATGTAACTTTTATTATTGTACATTTACTGTATATTTTCTGATGTTACAAAGACTAATGTAAGGAAAGATAATATTTGGTTTTATTCTCTTATTACAGTGCAGATTCTGATTCAGTAGTTGTGGGATAGAGCTTGATTGGTTCATGGACCACACTTCGAGTAGCAAGGCTTTAGAGTAGGGATAGGCAAATGATTTCTACAAAGACCCAGATAGTAAATACAGTAGTACCCCCTTACCCTTGGAGGAGACATTTTCAGACCCCCAGTAGATGCCTGAAACCACAAATAGTACTGAACCGTTTGTATACTGTGTTTTTTCCCTATACATGCATACCTATGATAAAGTTTAATTTATAAATTAGGCACAGAGAATAATAATAAACTAGGACAATTGTGATAATATATTGTAATAAAAGTTATGGGAATGTGTTCTCACTCTGCTCTTGAGCTGTTAGAAACTATGTTAGTGTTTTGTTCAAGCCTTTGTAGGTTGAGATTGAGACCTAGTGAGGAAGGGTTCAGAGATGCCTAGTTACAGTTTGGTCAAAGAGAGAATCTTTGTCAATACCACCACCACAATTGAAATGCAGAACTGTTTCAACATTCCCCCAAACTTCCTTGTGCTCTTTTATACTTACTTTTTAACCCCCTCCTAGCCCCTGGTAATTATGATTCATTTTTTGTTACCTTTTTCTGAATGTCATATAAAGGGAGTCATATAGTATATAGCCTTTGAGATTGGCTTCTTTGACTTAGCATAATGCATTTGTGATTTATTCAAGTTGTGTGATTCACCAGTTTTGTTGTTGAGGTGGAGTGGTATTCCATTGTATGGGTACATTACAGTTTGTTTATCCATTAATCAGTTCAAGGATATTGGACTTGTGTTCAGTTTTTGGTAACTATGACTAAAGCCACTGTAAACATTTGTGTACAGGGATTTTTTTGACATAAGATGATAAGTTTTCATTTCTTTTGGGTAAATACCCAGTAGTGAGATCACTCAGTTCTATGGTAACTATGTTTAACTTTATAAGAAATGATGAAACTTTTCCTAAGTGGCTATACCATCTTTGAGTCCATTAGGCAACGTATGAGTGTTCTGGTTGTGTTCTATCCTCACCAGTATTTGCTGTCAATTTTCCTTAAACCATTTTTACAGTTATATAGCAGTATCTCATTGTGGCTGTAATTTGTATTTTTCTAATGGTAATGATGTTAAACATCTTTATATTTGTTTAATGATATCAGTATATAATCTTTGGTGAAATATCTGTCAATTCTTCTGACAAATTTTTATTGGTTGTTTATGTAGTCCTTTATTATGTATGTGTTTCATGCATCTTTTCTCATAGTCTGTGACTCATCTTTTTATTCTATTAGCATCTTTCAAAGAACAGACATTTTACATTTTGGTTATCAGTAGTTTTTTGCGGGGGGAGTGGGGGACGGATTGTGCTTTTGACTTGCAGAGTCAAATCTAAGAAATTTTTGAGTCAAATCTAACCCAGCATCACAAAGATTTTCTCCTATGCTTTCTTCTAGAAGTTTTATAAGTTTTACATTTAGGTCTATGGTCTATATATTTTTTTAAAATATGAGGTATGATTGAAGTTCACTTTTTGTCATGTGGTTGTCCAGTTCCAGCAGTCTTTATGGAAAAGACTGCCCTCCATTAAATTATTTTTTCATCTTGGTCAATGACCAGTTAACTAATATATACATGGGTCTATTTATGGACTTTATGTTGTGTCAGTAATGCACTGTCCTGATTACTGTAGTAAAGATAGTCTTGAAATCAGATAGATACTGAGTACTCCACATTTGTTTTTAAATTTCAAAGTTGCTTCGACAGCTCTAGTGTCTTTGATTTTCCAAATAACTATTAGGATTAGCTTGTCAATTTTTAAATTCAGTTCTGATGGAATTTTTATTAAAATTATAAATCCTGATCTTTGGGAGAATTAAAAATGTTGAATCTTCTATCCATGAACACAGCATATCTCTTTATTTAGGTCTTTGATTTTTTTCATGAGTGTTTTCAGCATATAGATTCTGCTTTTTTTTTTACATTTATACCTAAGTATTTCATATTTCATAATTCCATTGTAAATGATACTTTAAAAAATTTTGATTTCCAATTGTTTATTGCTATTGTATATAAATAAAACTTAATTTTGTACCAATCTTACATCCTGTGATCTTGCTCAACTCACTTACTAGATCTAGTAACTTTTTGGATTTTTTTGGGGAGAGGTGGGCATTTTATATATAGGCAGTTGTTTCTGCAAATTTTCTTCCCTCCTTCCTCCACCAAAAAATTTTGAGTGCCTGCTCTGCTCTGTGCTTTCTGCTCCCTGCTTTTTCTCCCGGCAATAGTGTGTGACAGTATGCATGGTGTGTAGAGTTTTTACTGGGACTTGGTCATGTAGACGTTGTTGACAGCCTGCATAGCTGACCTTAGTCTCCAGCCCTTTAAAGTATGAGCTGATCCTGAGTTTGGTTCCCCACTCCTAAATTTCACATTGTTAGGTTAGCATAGACTACCTGGGATATGCAGTAGAGTGACACACTAAGTAGTCCCCTCTCCCTATGAGTTTTAAAAACACTTTATTTTTAATTTGACAGATTTTTGAGAGTTGAATTGGGAATTTCTGGCCTGGTCTCATTTTCCTTTTCTAAGCTATTTCAACTTCAGGAAAAGTCTGTTCTGTAGATTTCAGATCATTTTGTCCTTTTTCTCTTCCACTTCTTTCCATCTTTGAGAGATGAATGGATGCCTATTCAAACGTGTTCAGGTTTTTTTTTTTTTTTTGAGACGGAGTCTCGCTCCGTCACCCAGGCTGGAGTACAGTGGGGAGATCTTGGTTCTGCACTTACTGCAACCTCTGCCGCGTGGGTTCAACCAATACAGGTGTGAGCCACCGTACTCAGCTGTTCTGCTTTTTAAGTAGCATTCTATGTAGAACTTATTGACAAATTAGTTTCTCATCTAGTGCTATAAATTAATTTGCAAACTAAATATTTGTCGAACAAGCCTATTTAAAATAATAATCCTTTTACTATGCTTGCTCTTTTTCTAGCTGGAGAATAAATTTAAAATGTTCACTTCAAAATATGTTTTTGATGCCGTCTTTTTTCCTTTTTAAGTTTTAAATAACTTTCTGTTCCTTTTTCTTACCCCTGTGGTTATCTTGTAGTTACTTTTTGACCTGTTTAACTCAAAGGTAAAATTGGAGGTAACATTCTTGTTTCTTGGCCTGAGACAGCATCCAAGTAGCTCTAAAATTATTACTCTTACTAGGAGGCTGGAGTTCTTCTTTGTGGTGTTTCACTTTGACCCTTGGAGTCTCAGGCCAAAACCGGGTCCCTAATTTTGTCAAAGAATCTTAATGTTCTCCTATCCCCTCCCCTGCACCTTGCCCTGCCAAAAAGGGAGGGGATGGCTTTGAGACTTGTTGGCCTATTGTGAGTGTCTGAGTAAGACTGCATGTAGATTTTTCTTCTCTGATTTATGTGGATTTGAAAAAGAGGGTAATAAGTAAAGCCTTTTATTTTCAAGTGTGTTTAAACACTTGGAAGCCCTTAGGAGTACTCTATAGTACTCGCCTCTTATCTGTGGTTTCACTCTCTGCAGTTTCAGTTACAGCAGTCAACTGAGGTCTGAAAATATTAAATGGAAAATTTCAGAAATGAACAGTTCATACATTTTAAATTCTGTACTGTTCTGAGTAGCATGATGAAATCTTGTTACTGCCTGGGACATTAATCATCCCTTTGTCCAGTCTATCCTCACTATATATACCACCCACCCATTAACCTAGTCTTGATATCCAACCACTGACAGGGCGCCGTGATCCAGGATCACCTGAAGCCGATAATCCTTCTGATGCATTGTCAGAAGGTCAGTGGTAGCCTAATGCTGCATCACAGTGCCTGCATCATTCACCTCACTTCATTTCATTACCATTTTGTCATCTCACATCATCATTATCAGAAGGGTAAGTACAATACATTGAGATATTTTGAGGGAGGGAGCACATTTACATAACTTTTATTACAGTATATTGTTACAGTTCTAGTTTATTGTTAATCTCTTACTGTGCCTAATTTATGAATTACTTTGTCATAAGTATGTATATATAGGAAAAAACATAGTATATATAGGGTTTGATATTATCTGCAGTTTCAGGCGTCTACTAGGGGTCTTGGAATGTTTCCCTCACAATAATGGAATCTTTCCTTATATATATGTAGAGGGTCATCACTATAAATATATAAAGTTGGGTGTCAAAAGCTTGAAAGGTTATAGAGGAAATTTGAATCTACTTACATTCTCACAGATGTGTGTCTTTTTACTTAGTAAAATTTACTGCTTAGTAAAATTTAAGCAGTACTTGTGAGCTTTTCAAATCCCCCTTCTCAATTTGTAGAGCTTTTGAAGGAAATCTGGAAAGCCATCGTGTGAGAAGGAATTCATTTGTTGCTTTGCCTCGCTGTATGGTCTTGTACAGTATAAGGGCTAAGTACCAGCTGGGGCTTAATGATGAGCTAATATTTAGGGTCAGTGGTGAATGAGTCAAATATTAACACCACCTGTACAAGAATAGAATGCTATGGATAAACAGGTGCTTGAGAACATACATTCGAGCCCAGGCCAATTTAATCAGAATCTCTGATGAAAGAACACACATTATGGATATTTTTAATAAGATTCTCAGGTCATTCTCAAGTGCTGTCAGGGTCGAAATTTTTTGCTGTAGGCAGTTCATGCTGCTGTTGATGCTGTTATTGTGTGTGTGTGTGTGTGTGTGTCAGGGAGGGAAGAGGGGGAGGTGCACATTCTAAGAAACATGCTAAAGCAACATTCTAGTTTCTTAATATTCAAGAACTGGTCATCTTGTGATCATTATGTATTGAAGTTCATTGGGTTTTGAAGTTATGAAGGCATGGGTAAAGCAAACTGTTCAATTGGGTTTTCTTTTACACCTCATTGTTTGTAGTGATAGAAGTGCCAAAGTTTAATGTTAAGTTGGCTTTTGCATCTGTAATCAGTTGTTCCTTTTATATCACTTTGCATCAGGATGTTTTAAATGTGTATACAGAAAGCAGGGTCAGGATGTGATTTAGCTGACAATTTTCTGCTAACCAGTTTCATGAATATTGATGCTGGTCCTTAAGGAGAGAGACAGATCATAGTAGATTGTGGGAAGAATGGTGAGACTTTGCAAACGTGCCACTTGTAGAAGGTAGGGATTGTCAGAACAAGGGTTGAAGTTACTTTATCTAAACTTTAAAGTGATGCTTTGGGATGCCGTTGTGATCTAAGAATATGTGTTAGGCTGGGCAAGGTAGATTATGCCTGTAATCCCAGCACTTTGAGAGGCTGAGATGGGCAGACCACTTTAGCTCAGGAGTTTGAGATCAGCCTGGGCAACATGGTGAAACCCCGTGTCTACTAAAAATAGAAGAAATTAACTGAGTGTGGTGGTACACTCCTGTGATCCCATTTACTCAGGAGGCTGTGATGGGAGGATTGCATGAGTCCAGGAGGTGGAGGTTGCAGTGAACTGAGATTGTACCACTGCACTCCAACCTGGGTAATGGAGTGAGACCCTGTCTCAAAAAAAAAAAAAAAGATAAAAGAATATGTGTTAGTGTTCATAGTCTTAAATAATAGAAATCCCTCTACTTTAATCATCAAAGGCTTTGTGATTAAAGAGGATATGGGGCTACTCATAAAATTTCCTAAAGGGTAGAAGAACCAGGCTTGTGCAGGAACAGTGCTACATACCATACTGCAGAGCTGGTCCAGTAAAGGCACCACTGTTAGGTGGCATGTTCACACTATTTGTACTTTCTGTGACATCAGATGACAGATACTCCTAAACCTGTTGTCAGTGTTCCCTTTTTAAACTGGATAAAGGAAGAATTTTTTTTTTTTTTTGAGACAGGCTCTCCCTCTCTTGCCCAGGCTGGAGTGCAGTGGCACAATCTTGGCTCACTGCTACCACTGCTTCCTGGATTCAAGTGATCCTTCTGCCTCAGCCTCCTTAGTAGCTGAGATTACAAGTGTGTGCCACCACGCCTGGCTAAGTTTTGTATTTTTAGTAGATACAGGGTTTCCCCATGTTGGCCAGGCTGGTCTCAAACTTTTGACCTCAGGTGATCCACACGCCTCCGCCTCCCAAAGTGCTGGGATTACAGATGTGAGCCACCATACCCAGCTGGAAGAATTAATTAATTCAAACTGGAGTCAATTAGCTGTTGCTATTGCCGTCACCCTCACCAGAATGAATTGCTTATGGGGCTTGCTTCTGTTGCTGCTTCCTCTTTGACCTCTACATCCTCCTCCTTTTGTTGCTTCAGTTTTTCTTTTTTTTTGAGATGGAGTCTCACTCTGTTGCCCAGGCTGGAGTGCAGTGGCGCCATCTTGGCTCACTGCAACCTCTGCCTCCTGGGTTCAAGCGATTCTCCTGCCTCAGCCTCCTGCATAGCTGGGATTACAGGCACTCACCACCACGCCCAACTAATTTTTATATTTTTAGTAGAGACGGAGTTTCACTACATTGGTCAGACTGGTCTTGAACTCCTGGCCTCATGATCTGCTTGCCTTGGCCTCCCAAAGTGCTGGGATTACAGACATGAGCTACCGCGCCCAGCCTCATTTTTCAAAGTTGAGTTTCTGACTGGCAAAGTTTAGGACTTACACCCTTGTCCCAATTTTGAGAGATTTGGAAAGCAAATAGCTGGTTTTCAATTTATTTAGTTTTAGGTTCTGCCTCATAAAGTGACGAATTCTCCAAACATAGGAAAGTGGTTTCCATAAAGCTGGGTAACCCCCTCCAGTACCATATATCCATAAAAGAACATTTTGTGAATGTAAGGGAATGGCTATGGGATTTGTGGATATCTTTGCTATAATTTGAGTCTTGTTTGTATTTTTTTCCCTTTCTAATGTAGAAAAATGAATGAGGTATAATGGTAGATATAAAAAGCGTGGACAGTTAAGAGTATAAAATTGTAACTGAAGTGTACCTTATGAATAATCTGTTGTTCCTTTATTTTATTCTTTTTTTTTTTTTTTTTTTGAGTCGTAGTCTCACTCTGTCACCCAGGCTGGAGTGCAGTGACGTGATCTTGGCTCACTGCAACCTCTGCCTCTCCGGTTCAAGTGATTCTCCTGCATCAGCCTCCTGAGTAGCTAGGATTACGGGCACGTGCCACCATGCCTGGCATTTTTGTATTTTTAGTAAAGATGGGGTTTCATCATATTGATCAGGCTGGTCTTGAACTCCTGACCTCAGCTGTCCACCTTGGCCTCCCAAAGGGTTCGGATTGCAGGCGTGAGCCACTGTACCTGTCCTCATTTATTTTATTAAAAAAACTGCCGGACTCAGTGGCTCATGCCTGTATTCCCAGCACTTTCGGAGGCCAAGGTGGGCAGATCACCTGTGGTCAGGAGTTCAAGACCAGCCTGACCAACATGTAGAAACCCTGTCTCTACTAAAAATACAAAAATGCCAGGCAAGATGGCACATGCCTGTAATCCCAGCTACTCGGGAGGCTGAGGCAGGAGAATCACTTGAACCTGGGAGGCAGAGGTTGTGGCGGTGAGCTGAGATTGCACCATTGCACTCCAGCCTGGGCAACAAGAGTGAAACTCCGTTTAAAAAAAAAAATTTTAAGGAAATACTTCAAATGTATCAAAATCTGGCTACGGCTTTTCCAGATTACAAAAATCAAAGCCCATCTATTTTAAGTGAATTTCCTGAAGCCAGAAAATAGCAGATCCGTGATAATTCAGTTATTTCCTTTAATTATTTTTACTCTGTCTTTACTCACACTTAAAACGTAGTTGGGTGGGAGGAATACATGTATGAAACAATCACGAGACAACCCAAAGGAAGCACATAAGTAAAATAATTAGAGTGATGAGATCCAGTTGCTGAATGAATTAATAAAGAATTGAAAGTGAATTGATTAGAGAAGTTTTCTTTATAGTAATGATTTTGGGCAGACCTAAAGGCTCTGGAATGAGAAAAGGGAAGGCATTTCAAAGGAAGAAAAATTACCTTTATTACCTTTATTGAGGTAATTAAGAAGTTATGTATGAAGGCCAGTAAGTGATTAAAGAATAGGATTCATATGTTGTGGTCATGTGGCTTTGGGGTTGACCATTTGGTAGTGGTCCTTAAGTATCTGGTTTAGAGTTTGAGTTTGCCTCCTCTGGAGTTCCTGTAGTTTTAAAAAATTGAATATAATTCACATACTATAAAATTCATTTTTTTGGAGAGATCCAAGATGGCCGATTAGCAACAGCTCAGGGATGTAGCTCCCAGGGAAAGCGCAGAGAACGAGTGGATGCCGCACTTTCCGACGAATTTTTGTTGCCCACAGACCGGGAGATTCCCGGCAGAGGAGCCACACGGGTCGCCAGCACGACTCTTTTGGCCGCCGTGGCTGTTTTGCCGGTACCCCAGCGTGGCAATTCTCGGTGCGGAGTATACGGACGGACGGGCTCGGCTGGTCCCATCCCCACAAGGAAAACAGCAATTGGAAGTGCTGAGGACTGAGAGGTTCACAGCAAGCACAGCGAACCTGGGAAGGTCCGGCTCTGTGGGGAACGGGCATCCGCCAAAGGAAAACTAAGAAACAGAAAAACTTCATCACCGGGTGGAGACATCCAAGATGGCCGCGTAGCAGCAGCTCAGGATTGTGGCTCCCAGTGAAAGCGCAGAGAGTGAGTGGACGCCGCAATTGCAGACAAATTTTTGATGCCCACAAACGGAGAGATTCCCGGCGAAGGAGCCACACGGGTTGCCAGTGCGACTCTTTTGGCTGGCGCGGCGCTTCTTGGTGCAGAGTATACGGGACTGGGTGCCTAACTTTTAGT